>OX608081.1:74640935-74762730 GCA_951509765.1 Sphenella marginata | reverse complement strand
TGTGGAAGTTATGGCCATTTGAATATGGAAAATGTTTAAAGTGCCATAACTTCTAAACTATTGCTCTGCATTTTTCAAATTGAGAAATCCTCGGATGTTTATACATTTTTAGAAAGGCTTTTTCCCCAGCTATCCAAAAATGCATAAACTATGGCAATGCGAGCGAAATTGTGGAAGTTATGGCCATTTGAATATGGAAAATGTTTAAAGTGCAATAACTTCTAAACTATTGCTTCTAGAGGGGTCAAACTCGGAGAAATCCTCGGATGTTTATACATTTTTAGAAAGGCTTTTTCTAAACTATGGCAATGCGAGCGAAATTGTGGAAGTTATGGCCATTTGAATATGGAAAATGTTTAAAGTGCCATAACTTCTAAACTATTGCTCTGCATTTTTCAAATTGAGAAATCCTCGGATGTTTATACATTTTTAGAAAGGCTTTTTCCCCAGCTATCCAAAAATGCATAAACTATGGCAATGCGAGCGAAATTGTGGAAGTTATGGCCATTTGAATATGGAAAATGTTTAAAGTGCCATAACTTCTAAACTATTGCTTCTAGAGGGGTCAAACTCGGAGAAATCCTCGGATGTTTATACATTTTTAGAAAGGCTTTTACCCCAGCTATCCAAAAATGCATAAACTATGGCAATGCGAGCGAAATTGTGGAAGTTATGGCCATTTGAATATGGAAAATGTTTAAAGTGCCATAACTTCTAAACTATTGCTTCTAGAGGGGTCAAACTCTGCATTTTTCAAATTGAGAAATCCTCGGATGTTTATACATTTTTAGAAAGGCTTTTACCCCAGCTATCCAAAAATGCATAAACTATGGCAATGCGAGCGAAATTGTGGAAGTTATGGCCATTTGAATATGGAAAATGTTTAAAGTGCCATAACTTCTAAACTATTGCTTCTAGAGGGGTCAAACTCGGAGAAATCCTCGGATGTTTATACATTTTTAGAAAGGCTTTTTCCCCAGCTATCCAAAAATGCATAAACTATGGCAATGCGAGCGAAATTGTGGAAGTTATGGCCATTTGAATATGGAAAATGTTTAAAGTGCCATAACTTCTAAACTATTGCTTCTAGAGGGGTCAAACTCTGCATTTTTCAAATTGAGAAATCCTCGGATGTTTATACATTTTTAGAAAGGCTTTTACCCCAGCTATCCAAAAATGCATAAACTATGGCAATGCGAGCGAAATTGTGGAAGTTATGGCCATTTGAATATGGAAAATGTTTAAAGTGCCATAACTTCTAAACTATTGCTTCTAGAGGGGTCAAACTCGGAGAAATCCTCGGATGTTTATACATTTTTAGAAAGGCTTTTTCCCCAGCTATCCAAAAATGCATAAACTATGGCAATGCGAGCGAAATTGTGGAAGTTATGGCCATTTGAATATGGAAAATGTTTAAAGTGCAATAACTTCTAAACTATTGCTTCTAGAGGGGTCAAACTCGGAGAAATCCTCGGATGTTTATACATTTTTAGAAAGGCTTTTTCTAAACTATGGCAATGCGAGCGAAATTGTGGAAGTTATGGCCATTTGAATATGGAAAATGTTTAAAGTGCCATAACTTCTAAACTATTGCTTCTAGAGGGGTCAAACTCTGCATTTTTCAAATTGAGAAATCCTCGGATGTTTATACATTTTTAGAAAGGCTTTTACCCCAGCTATCCAAAAATGCATAAACTATGGCAATGCGAGCGAAATTGTGGAAGTTATGGCCATTTGAATATGGAAAATGTTTAAAGTGCAATAACTTCTAAACTATTGCTTCTAGAGGGGTCAAACTCGGAGAAATCCTCGGATGTTTATACATTTTTAGAAAGGCTTTTACCCCAGCTATCCAAAAATGCATAAACTATGGCAATGCGAGCGAAATTGTGGAAGTTATGGCCATTTGAATATGGAAAATGTTTAAAGTGCCATAACTTCTAAACTATTGCTTCTAGAGGGGTCAAACTATGCATTTTTCAAATTGACTATGGCAATGCGAGCGAAATTGTGGAAGTTATGGCCATTTGAATATGGAAAATGTTTAAAGTGCAATAACTTCTAAACTATTGCTTCTAGAGGGGTCAAACTCGGAGAAATCCTCGGATGTTTATACATTTTTAGAAAGGCTTTTACCCCAGCTATCCAAAAATGCATAAACTATGGCAATGCGAGCGAAATTGTGGAAGTTATGGCCATTTGAATATGGAAAATGTTTAAAGTGCCATAACTTCTAAACTATTGCTTCTAGAGGGGTCAAACTCGGAGAAATCCTCGGATGTTTATACATTTTTAGAAAGGCTTTTACCCCAGCTATCCAAAAATGCATAAACTATGGCAATGCGAGCGAAATTGTGGAAGTTATGGCCATTTGAATATGGAAAATGTTTAAAGTGCAATAACTTCTAAACTATTGCTTCTAGAGGGGTCAAACTCGGAGAAATCCTCGGATGTTTATACATTTTTAGAAAGGCTTTTACCCCAGCTATCCAAAAATGCATAAACTATGGCAATGCGAGCGAAATTGTGGAAGTTATGGCCATTTGAATATGGAAAATGTTTAAAGTGCCATAACTTCTAAACTATTGCTTCTAGAGGGGTCAAACTCTGCATTTTTCAAATTGAGAAATCCTCGGATGTTTATACATTTTTAGAAAGGCTTTTACCCCAGCTATCCAAAAATGCATAAACTATGGCAATGCGAGCGAAATTGTGGAAGTTATGGCCATTTGAATATGGAAAATGTTTAAAGTGCCATAACTTCTAAACTATTGCTTCTAGAGGGGTCAAACTCGGAGAAATCCTCGGATGTTTATACATTTTTAGAAAGGCTTTTTCCCCAGCTATCCAAAAATGCATAAACTATGGCAATGCGAGCGAAATTGTGGAAGTTATGGCCATTTGAATATGGAAAATGTTTAAAGTGCCATAACTTCTAAACTATTGCTTCTAGAGGGGTCAAACTCTGCATTTTTCAAATTGAGAAATCCTCGGATGTTTATACATTTTTAGAAAGGCTTTTACCCCAGCTATCCAAAAATGCATAAACTATGGCAATGCGAGCGAAATTGTGGAAGTTATGGCCATTTGAATATGGAAAATGTTTAAAGTGCCATAACTTCTAAACTATTGCTTCTAGAGGGGTCAAACTCGGAGAAATCCTCGGATGTTTATACATTTTTAGAAAGGCTTTTTCCCCAGCTATCCAAAAATGCATAAACTATGGCAATGCGAGCGAAATTGTGGAAGTTATGGCCATTTGAATATGGAAAATGTTTAAAGTGCAATAACTTCTAAACTATTGCTTCTAGAGGGGTCAAACTCGGAGAAATCCTCGGATGTTTATACATTTTTAGAAAGGCTTTTTCTAAACTATGGCAATGCGAGCGAAATTGTGGAAGTTATGGCCATTTGTATATGGAAAATGTTTAAAGTGCCATAACTTCTAAACTATTGCTTCTAGAGGGGTCAAACTCTGCATTTTTCAAATTGAGAAATCCTCGGATGTTTATACATTTTTAGAAAGGCTTTTACCCCAGCTATCCAAAAATGCATAAACTATGGCAATGCGAGCGAAATTGTGGAAGTTATGGCCATTTGAATATGGAAAATGTTTAAAGTGCAATAACTTCTAAACTATTGCTTCTAGAGGGGTCAAACTCGGAGAAATCCTCGGATGTTTATACATTTTTAGAAAGGCTTTTACCCCAGCTATCCAAAAATGCATAAACTATGGCAATGCGAGAGAAATTGTGGAAGTTATGGCCATTTGAATATGGAAAATGTTTAAAGTGCCATAACTTCTAAACTATTGCTTCTAGAGGGGTCAAACTATGCATTTTTCAAATTGAGAAATCCTCGGATGTTTATACATTTTTAGAAAGGCTTTTACCCCAGCTATCCAAAAATGCATAAACTATGGCAATGCGAGCGAAATTGTGGAAGTTATGGCCATTTGAATATGGAAAATGTTTAAAGTGCCATAACTTCTAAACTATTGCTTCTAGAGGGGTCAAACTCGGAGAAATCCTCGGATGTTTATACATTTTTAGAAAGGCTTTTACCCCAGCTATCCAAAAATGCATAAACTATGGCAATGCGAGCGAAATTGTGGAAGTTATGGCCATTTGAATATGGAAAATGTTTAAAGTGCCATAACTTCTAAACTATTGCTTCTAGAGGGGTCAAACTCGGAGAAATCCTCGGATGTTTATACATTTTTAGAAAGGCTTTTACCCCAGCTATCCAAAAATGCATAAACTATGGCAATGCGAGCGAAATTGTGGAAGTTATGGCCATTTGAATATGGAAAATGTTTAAAGTGCAATAACTTCTAAACTATTGCTTCTAGAGGGGTCAAACTCGGAGAAATCCTCGGATGTTTATACATTTTTAGAAAGGCTTTTACCCCAGCTATCCAAAAATGCATAAACTATGGCAATGCGAGCGAAATTGTGGAAGTTATGGCCATTTGAATATGGAAAATGTTTAAAGTGCCATAACTTCTAAACTATTGCTTCTAGAGGGGTCAAACTATGCATTTTTCAAATTGAGAAATCCTCGGATGTTTATACATTTTTAGAAAGGCTTTTACCCCAGCTATCCAAAAATGCATAAACTATGGCAATGCGAGCGAAATTGTGGAAGTTATGGCCATTTGAATATGGAAAATGTTTAAAGTGCCATAACTTCTAAACTATTGCTTCTAGAGGGGTCAAACTATGCATTTTTCAAATTGAGAAATCCTCGGATGTTTATACATTTTTAGAAAGGCTTTTACCCCAGCTATCCAAAAATGCATAAACTATGGCAATGCGAGCGAAATTGTGGAAGTTATGGCCATTTGAATATGGAAAATGTTTAAAGTGCCATAACTTCTAAACTATTGCTTCTAGAGGGGTCAAACTCGGAGAAATCCTCGGATGTTTATACATTTTTAGAAAGGCTTTTACCCCAGCTATCCAAAAATGCATAAACTATGGCAATGCGAGCGAAATTGTGGAAGTTATGGCCATTTGAATATGGAAAATGTTTAAAGTGCAATAACTTCTAAACTATTGCTTCTAGAGGGGTCAAACTCGGAGAAATCCTCGGATGTTTATACATTTTTAGAAAGGCTTTTACCCCAGCTATCCAAAAATGCATAAACTATGGCAATGCGAGCGAAATTGTGGAAGTTATGGCCATTTGAATATGGAAAATGTTTAAAGTGCCATAACTTCTAAACTATTGCTTCTAGAGGGGTCAAACTCTGCATTTTTCAAATTGAGAAATCCTCGGATGTTTATACATTTTTAGAAAGGCTTTTACCCCAGCTATCCAAAAATGCATAAACTATGGCAATGCGAGCGAAATTGTGGAAGTTATGGCCATTTGAATATGGAAAATGTTTAAAGTGCCATAACTTCTAAACTATTGCTTCTAGAGGGGTCAAACTCGGAGAAATCCTCGGATGTTTATACATTTTTAGAAAGGCTTTTTCCCCAGCTATCCAAAAATGCATAAACTATGGCAATGCGAGCGAAATTGTGGAAGTTATGGCCATTTGAATATGGAAAATGTTTAAAGTGCAATAACTTCTAAACTATTGCTTCTAGAGGGGTCAAACTCGGAGAAATCCTCGGATGTTTATACATTTTTAGAAAGGCTTTTTCTAAACTATGGCAATGCGAGCGAAATTGTGGAAGTTATGGCCATTTGAATATGGAAAATGTTTAAAGTGCCATAACTTCTAAACTATTGCTTCTAGAGGGGTCAAACTCTGCATTTTTCAAATTGAGAAATCCTCGGATGTTTATACATTTTTAGAAAGGCTTTTACCCCAGCTATCCAAAAATGCATAAACTATGGCAATGCGAGCGAAATTGTGGAAGTTATGGCCATTTGAATATGGAAAATGTTTAAAGTGCAATAACTTCTAAACTATTGCTTCTAGAGGGGTCAAACTCGGAGAAATCCTCGGATGTTTATACATTTTTAGAAAGGCTTTTACCCCAGCTATCCAAAAATGCATAAACTATGGCAATGCGAGAGAAATTGTGGAAGTTATGGCCATTTGAATATGGAAAATGTTTAAAGTGCCATAGCTTCTAAACTATTGCTTCTAGAGGGGTCAAACTATGCATTTTTCAAATTGAGAAATCCTCGGATGTTTATACATTTTTAGAAAGGCTTTTACCCCAGCTATCCAAAAATGCATAAACTATGGCAATGCGAGCGAAATTGTGGAAGTTATGGCCATTTGAATATGGAAAATGTTTAAAGTGCCATAACTTCTAAACTATTGCTTCTAGAGGGGTCAAACTCGGAGAAATCCTCGGATGTTTATACATTTTTAGAAAGGCTTTTACCCCAGCTATCCAAAAATGCATAAACTATGGCAATGCGAGCGAAATTGTGGAAGTTATGGCCATTTGAATATGGAAAATGTTTAAAGTGCCATAACTTCTAAACTATTGCTTCTAGAGGGGTCACACTCGGAGAAATCCTCGGATGTTTATACATTTTTAGAAAGGCTATTACCCCAGCTATCCAAAAATGCATAAACTATGGCAATGCGAGCGAAATTGTGGAAGTTATGGCCATTTGAATATGGAAAATGTTTAAAGTGCCATAACTTCTAAACTATTGCTTCTAGAGGGGTCAAACTCGGAGAAATCCTCGGATGTTTATACATTTTTAGAAAGGCTTTTACCCCAGCTATCCAAAAATGCATAAACTATGGCAATGCGAGCGAAATTGTGGAAGTTATGGCCATTTGAATATGGAAAATGTTTAAAGTGCAATAACTTCTAAACTATTGCTTCTAGAGGGGTCAAACTCGGAGAAATCCTCGGATGTTTATACATTTTTAGAAAGGCTTTTACCCCAGCTATCCAAAAATGCATAAACTATGGCAATGCGAGCGAAATTGTGGAAGTTATGGCCATTTGAATATGGAAAATGTTTAAAGTGCCATAACTTCTAAACTATTGCTTCTAGAGGGGTCAAACTCTGCATTTTTCAAATTGAGAAATCCTCGGATGTTTATACATTTTTAGAAAGGCTTTTACCCTTATACATTTTTAGAAAGGCTATTACCCCAGCTATCCAAAAATGCATAAACTATGGCAATGCGAGCGAAATTGTGGAAGTTATGGCCATTTGAATATGGAAAATGTTTAAAGTGCCATAACTTCTAAACTATTGCTTCTAGAGGGGTCAAACTCTGCATTTTTCAAATTGAGAAATCCTCGGATGTTTATACATTTTTAGAAAGGCTATTACCCCAGCTATCCAAAAATGCATAAACTATGGCAATGCGAGCGAAATTGTGGAAGTTATGGCCATTTGAATATGGAAAATGTTTAAAGTGCCATAACTTCTAAACTATTGCTTCTAGAGGGGTCAAACTCTGCATTTTTCAAATTGAGAAATCCTCGGATGTTTATACATTTTTAGAAAGGCTACTACCCCAGCTATCCAAAAATGCATAAACTATGGCAATGCGAGCGAAATTGTGGAAGTTATGGCCATTTGAATATGGAAAATGTTTAAAGTGCCATAACTTCTAAACTATTGCTTCTAGAGGGGTCAAACTCTGCATTTTTCAAATTGAGAAATCCTCGGATGTTTATACATTTTTAGAAAGGCTATTACCCCAGCTATCCAAAAATGCATAAACTATGGCAATGCGAGTGAAATTGTGGAAGTCATGGCCATTTGAATATGGAAAATGTTTAAAGTGCCATAACTTCTAAACTATTGCTTGTAGAGGGGTCAAACCCTGCATTTTTCAAATTGAGAAATCCTCGGATGTTTATACATTTTTAGAAAGGCTACTACCCCAGCTATCCAAAAATGCATAAACTATGGCAATGCGAGCGAAATTGTGGAAGTTATGGCCATTTGAATATGGAAAATGTTTAAAGTGCCATAACTTCTAAACTATTGCTTCTAGAGGGGTCAAACTCTGCATTTTTCAAATTGAGAAATCCTCGGATGTTTATACATTTTTAGAAAGGCTATTACCCCAGCTATCCAAAAATGCATAAACTATGGCAATGCGAGCGAAATTGTGGAAGTTATGGCCATTTGAATATGGAAAATGTTTAAAGTGCCATAACTTCTAAACTATTGCTTCTAGAGGGGTCAAACTCGGAGAAATCCTCGGATGTTTATACATTTTTAGAAAGGCTATTACCCCAGCTATCCAAAAATGCATAAACTATGGCAATGCGAGCAAAATTGTGGAAGTTATGGCCATTTGAATATGGAAAATGTTTAAAGTGCCATAACTTCTAAACTATTGCTTCTAGAGGGGTCAAACTCTGCAGTTTTCAAATTGAGAAATCCTCGGATGTTTATACATTTTTAGAAAGGCTTTTACCCCAGCTATCCAAAAATGCATAAACTATGGCAATGCGAGCGAAATTGTGGAAGTTATGGCCATTTGAATATGGAAAATGTTTAAAGTGCCATAACTTCTAAACTATTGCTTCTAGAGGGGTCAAACTCTGCAGTTTTCAAATTGAGAAATCCTCGGATGTTTATACATTTTTAGAAAGGCTTTTACCCCAGCTATCCAAAAATGCATAAACTATGGCAATGCGAGCGAAATTGTGGAAGTTATGGCCATTTGAATATGGAAAATGTTTAAAGTGCCATAACTTCTAAACTATTGCTTCTAGAGGGGTCACACTCGGAGAAATCCTCGGATGTTTTTACATTTTTAGAAAGGCTATTACCCCAGCTATCCAAAAATGCATAAACTATGGCAATGCGAGCGAAATTGTGGAAGTTATGGCCATTTGAATATGGAAAATGTTTAAAGTGCCATAACTTCTAAACTATTGCTTCTAGAGGGGTCAAACTCTGCATTTTTCAAATTGAGAAATCCTCGGATGTTTATACATTTTTAGAAAGGCTTTTACCCCAGCTATGGCCATTTGAATATGGAAAATGTTTAAAGTGCCATAACTTCTAAACTATTGCTTCTAGAGGGGTCAAACTCTGCATTTTTCAAATTGAGAAATCCTCGGATGTTTATACATTTTTAGAAAGGCTATTACCCCAGCTATCCAAAAATGCATAAACTATGGCAATGCGAGCAAAATTGTGGAAGTTATGGCCATTTGAATATGGAAAATGTTTAAAGTGCCATTACTTCTAAACTATTGCTTCTAGAGGGGTCAAACTCGGAGAAATCCTCGGATGTTTATACATTTTTAGAAAGGCTATTACCCCAGCTATCCAAAAATGCATAAACTATGGCAATGCGAGCGAAATTGTGGAAGTTATGGCCATTTGAATATGGAAAATGTTTAAAGTGCCATAACTTCTAAACTATTGCTTCTAGAGGGGTCAAACTCTGCATTTTTCAAATTGAGAAATCCTCGGATGTTTATACATTTTTAGAAAGGCTATTACCCCAGCTATCCAAAAATGCATAAACTATGGCAATGCGAGCGAAATTGTGGAAGTTATGGCCATTTGAATATGGAAAATGTTTAAAGTGCCATAACTTCTAAACTATTGCTTCTAGAGGGGTCAAACTCTGCATTTTTCAAATTGAGAAATCCTCGGATGTTTATACATTTTTAGAAAGGCTATTACCCCAGCTATCCAAAAATGCATAAACTATGGCAATGCGAGCGAAATTGTGGAAGTTATGGCCATTTGAATATGGAAAATGTTTAAAGTGCCATAACTTCTAAACTATTGCTTCTAGAGGGGTCAAACTCTGCATTTTTCAAATTGAGAAATCCTCGGATGTTTATACATTTTTAGAAAGGCTATTACCCCAGCTATCCAAAAATTTATAAACTATGGCAATGCGAGCGAAATTGTGGAAGTTATGGCCATTTGAATATGGAAAATGTTTAAAGTGCCATAACTTCTAAACTATTGCTTCTAGAGGGGTCAAACTCTGCATTTTTCAAATTGAGAAATCCTCGGATGTTTATACATTTTTAGAAAGGCTACTACCCCAGCTATCCAAAAATGCATAAACTATGGCAATGCGAGCGAAATTGTGGAAGTTATGGCCATTTGAATATGGAAAATGTTTAAAGTGCCATAACTTCTAAACTATTGCTTCTAGAGGGGTCAAACTCTGCATTTTTCAAATTGAGAAATCCTCGGATGTTTATACATTTTTAGAAAGGCTATTACCCCAGCTATCCAAAAATGCATAAACTATGGCAATGCGAGCGAAATTGTGGAAGTTATGGCCATTTGAATATGGAAAATGTTTAAAGTGCCATAACTTCTAAACTATTGCTTCTAGAGGGGTCAAACTCTGCATTTTTCAAATTGAGAAATCCTCGGATGTTTATACATTTTTAGAAAGGCTATTACCCCAGCTATCCAAAAATGCATAAACTATGGCAATGCGAGCGAAATTGTGGAAGTTATGGCCATTTGAATATGGAAAATGTTTAAAGTGCCATAACTTCTAAACTATTGCTTCTAGAGGGGTCAAACTCTGCATTTTTCAAATTGAGAAATCCTCGGATGTTTATACATTTTTAGAAAGGCTACTACCCCAGCTATCCAAAAATGCATAAACTATGGCAATGCGAGCGAAATTGTGGAAGTTATGGCCATTTGAATATGGAAAATGTTTAAAGTGCCATAACTTCTAAACTATTGCTTCTAGAGGGGTCAAACTCTGCATTTTTCAAATTGAGAAATCCTCGGATGTTTATACATTTTTAGAAAGGCTATTACCCCAGCTATCCAAAAATGCATAAACTATGGCAATGCGAGTGAAATTGTGGAAGTCATGGCCATTTGAATATGGAAAATGTTTAAAGTGCCATAACTTCTAAACTATTGCTTCTAGAGGGGTCAAACTCTGCATTTTTCAAATTGAGAAATCCTCGGATGTTTATACATTTTTAGAAAGGCTATTACCCCAGCTATCCAAAAATGCATAAACTATGGCAATGCGAGCGAAATTGTGGAAGTTATGGCCATTTGAATATGGAAAATGTTTAAAGTGCCATAACTTCTAAACTATTGCTTCTAGAGGGGTCAAACTCGGAGAAATCCTCGGATGTTTATACATTTTTAGAAAGGCTATTACCCCAGCTATCCAAAAATGCATAAACTATGGCAATGCGAGCAAAATTGTGGAAGTTATGGCCATTTGAATATGGAAAATGTTTAAAGTGCCATAACTTCTAAACTATTGCTTCTAGAGGGGTCAAACTCGGAGAAATCCTCGGATGTTTATACATTTTTAGAAAGGCTATTACCCCAGCTATCCAAAAATGCATAAACTATGGCAATGCGAGCGAAATTGTGGAAGTTATGGCCATTTGAATATGGAAAATGTTTAAAGTGCCATAACTTCTAAACTATTGCTTCTAGAGGGGTCAAACTCGGAGAAATCCTCGGATGTTTATACATTTTTAGAAAGGCTATTACCCCAGCTATCCAAAAATGCATAAACTATGGCAATGCGAGCGAAATTGTGGAAGTTATGGCCATTTGAATATGGAAAATGTTTAAAGTGCCATAACTTCTAAAATATTGCTTCTAGAGGGGTCAAACTCTGCATTTTTCAAATTGAGAAATCCTCGGATGTTTATACATTTTTAGAAAGGCTATTACCCCAGCTATCCAAAAATGCATAAACTATGGCAATGCGAGCAAAATTGTGGAAGTTATGGCCATTTGAATATGGAAAATGTTTAAAGTGCCATTACTTCTAAACTATTGCTTCTAGAGGGGTCAAACTCGGAGAAATCCTCGGATGTTTATACATTTTTAGAAAGGCTATTACCCCAGCTATCCAAAAATGCATAAACTATGGCAATGCGAGCGAAATTGTGGAAGTTATGGCCATTTGAATATGGAAAATGTTTAAAGTGCCATAACTTCTAAAATATTGCTTCTAGAGGGGTCAAACTCTGCATTTTTCAAATTGAGAAATCCTCGGATGTTTATACATTTTTAGAAACGCTATTACCCCAGCTATCCAAAAATGCATAAACTATGGCAATGCGAGCAAAATTGTGGAAGTTATGGCCATTTGAATATGGAAAATGTTTAAAGTGCCATTACTTCTAAACTATTGCTTCTAGAGGGGTCAAACTCGGAGAAATCCTCGGATGTTTATACATTTTTAGAAAGGCTATTACCCCAGCTATCCAAAAATGCATAAACTATGGCAATGCGAGCGAAATTGTGGAAGTTATGGCCATTTGAATATGGAAAATGTTTAAAGTGCCATAACTTCTAAACTATTGCTTCTAGAGGGGTCAAACTCTGCGTTTTTCAAATTGAGAAATCCTCGGATGTTTATACATTTTTAGAAAGGCTATTACCCCAGCTATCCAAAAATGCATAAACTATGGCAATGCGAGCGAAATTGTGGAAGTTATGGCCATTTGAATATGGAAAATGTTTAAAGTGCCATAACTTCTAAACTATTGCTTCTAGAGGGGTCAAACTCTGCATTTTTTAAATTGAGAAATCCTCGGATGTTTATACATTTTTAGAAAGGCTACTACCCCAGCTATCCAAAAATGCATAAACTATGGCAATGCGAGCGAAATTGTGGAAGTTATGGCCATTTGAATATGGAAAATGTTTAAAGTGCCATAACTTCTAAACTATTGCTTCTAGAGGGGTCAAACTCGGAGAAATCCTCGGATGTTTATACATTTTTAGAAAGGCTATTACCCCAGCTATCCAAAAATGCATAAACTATGGCAATGCGAGCGAAATTGTGGAAGTTATGGCCATTTGAATATGGAAAATGTTTAAAGTGCCATAACTTCTAAACTATTGGTTCTAGAGGGGTCAAACTCTGCATTTTTCAAATTGAGAAATCCTCGGATGTTTATACATTTTTAGAAAGGCTATTACCCCAGCTATCCAAAAATGCATAAACTATGGCAATGCGAGCGAAATTGTGGAAGTTATGGCCATTTGAATATGGAAAATGTTTAAAGTGCCATAACTTCTAAACTATTGCTTCTAGAGGGGTCAAACTCTGCATTTTTCAAATTGAGAAATCCTCGGATGTTTATACATTTTTAGAAAGGCTATTACCCCAGCTATCCAAAAATGCATAAACTATGGCAATGCGAGCGAAATTGTGGAAGTTATGGCCATTTGAATATGGAAAATGTTTAAAGTGCCATAACTTCTAAACTATTGCTTCTAGAGGGGTCAAACTCTGCATTTTTTAAATTGAGAAATCCTCGGATGTTTATACATTTTTAGAAAGGCTACTACCCCAGCTATCCAAAAATGCATAAACTATGGCAATGCGAGCGAAATTGTGGAAGTTATGGCCATTTGAATATGGAAAATGTTTAAAGTGCCATAACTTCTAAACTATTGCTTCTAGAGGGGTCAAACTCGGAGAAATCCTCGGATGTTTATACATTTTTAGAAAGGCTATTACCCCAGCTATCCAAAAATGCATAAACTATGGCAATGCGAGCGAAATTGTGGAAGTTATGGCCATTTGAATATGGAAAATGTTTAAAGTGCCATAACTTCTAAACTATTGGTTCTAGAGGGGTCAAACTCTGCATTTTTCAAATTGAGAAATCCTCGGATGTTTATACATTTTTAGAAAGGCTATTACCCCAGCTATCCAAAAATGCATAAACTATGGCAATGCGAGCGAAATTGTGGAAGTTATGGCCATTTGAATATGGAAAATGTTTAAAGTGCCATAACTTCTAAACTATTGCTTCTAGAGGGGTCAAACTCTGCATTTTTCAAATTGAGAAATCCTCGGATGTTTATACATTTTTAGAAAGGCTATTACCCCAGCTATCCAAAAATGCATAAACTATGGCAATGCGAGTGAAATTGTGGAAGTCATGGCCATTTGAATATGGAAAATGTTTAAAGTGCCATAACTTCTAAACTATTGCTTGTAGAGGGGTCAAACCCTGCATTTTTCAAATTGAGAAATCCTCGGATGTTTATACATTTTTAGAAAGGCTACTACCCCAGCTATCCAAAAATGCATAAACTATGGCAATGCGAGCGAAATTGTGGAAGTTATGGCCATTTGAATATGGAAAATGTTTAAAGTGCCATAACTTCTAAACTATTGCTTCTAGAGGGGTCAAACTCTGCATTTTTCAAATTGAGAAATCCTCGGATGTTTATACATTTTTAGAAAGGCTATTACCCCAGCTATCCAAAAATGCATAAACTATGGCAATGCGAGCGAAATTGTGGAAGTTATGGCCATTTGAATATGGAAAATGTTTAAAGTGCCATAACTTCTAAACTATTGCTTCTAGAGGGGTCAAACTCGGAGAAATCCTCGGATGTTTATACATTTTTAGAAAGGCTATTACCCCAGCTATCCAAAAATGCATAAACTATGGCAATGCGAGCAAAATTGTGGAAGTTATGGCCATTTGAATATGGAAAATGTTTAAAGTGCCATAACTTCTAAACTATTGCTTCTAGAGGGGTCAAACTCGGAGAAATCCTCGGATGTTTATACATTTTTAGAAAGGCTATTACCCCAGCTATCCAAAAATGCATAAACTATGGCAATGCGAGCGAAATTGTGGAAGTTATGGCCATTTGAATATGGAAAATGTTTAAAGTGCCATAACTTCTAAACTATTGCTTCTAGAGGGGTCAAACTCTGCATTTTTCAAATTGAGAAATCCTCGGATGTTTATACATTTTTAGAAAGGCTATTACCCCAGCTATCCAAAAATGCATAAACTATGGCAATGCGAGTGAAATTGTGGAAGTCATGGCCATTTGAATATGGAAAATGTTTAAAGTGCCATAACTTCTAAACTATTGCTTGTAGAGGGGTCAAACCCTGCATTTTTCAAATTGAGAAATCCTCGGATGTTTATACATTTTTAGAAAGGCTACTACCCCAGCTATCCAAAAATGCATAAACTATGGCAATGCGAGCGAAATTGTGGAAGTTATGGCCATTTGAATATGGAAAATGTTTAAAGTGCCATAACTTCTAAACTATTGCTTCTAGAGGGGTCAAACTCTGCATTTTTCAAATTGAGAAATCCTCGGATGTTTATACATTTTTAGAAAGGCTATTACCCCAGCTATCCAAAAATGCATAAACTATGGCAATGCGAGCGAAATTGTGGAAGTTATGGCCATTTGAATATGGAAAATGTTTAAAGTGCCATAACTTCTAAACTATTGCTTCTAGAGGGGTCAAACTCGGAGAAATCCTCGGATGTTTATACATTTTTAGAAAGGCTATTACCCCAGCTATCCAAAAATGCATAAACTATGGCAATGCGAGCAAAATTGTGGAAGTTATGGCCATTTGAATATGGAAAATGTTTAAAGTGCCATAACTTCTAAACTATTGCTTCTAGAGGGGTCAAACTCGGAGAAATCCTCGGATGTTTATACATTTTTAGAAAGGCTATTACCCCAGCTATCCAAAAATGCATAAACTATGGCAATGCGAGCGAAATTGTGGAAGTTATGGCCATTTGAATATGGAAAATGTTTAAAGTGCCATAACTTCTAAACTATTGCTTCTAGAGGGGTCAAACTCTGCATTTTTCAAATTGAGAAATCCTCGGATGTTTATACATTTTTAGAAAGGCTATTACCCCAGCTATCCAAAAATGCATAAACTATGGCAATGCGAGCAAAATTGTGGAAGTTATGGCCATTTGAATATGGAAAATGTTTAAAGTGCCATTACTTCTAAACTATTGCTTCTAGAGGGGTCAAACTCGGAGAAATCCTCGGATGTTTATACATTTTTAGAAAGGCTATTACCCCAGCTATCCAAAAATGCATAAACTATGGCAATGCGAGCGAAATTGTGGAAGTTATGGCCATTTGAATATGGAAAATGTTTAAAGTGCCATAACTTCTAAACTATTGCTTCTAGAGGGGTCAAACTCTGCATTTTTCAAATTGATAAATCCTCGGATGTTTATACATTTTTAGAAAGGCTATTACCCCAGCTATCCAAAAATGCATAAACTATGGCAATGCGAGCGAAATTGTGGAAGTTATGGCCATTTGAATATGGAAAATGTTTAAAGTGCCATAACTTCTAAACTATTGCTTCTAGAGGGGTCAAACTCTGCATTTTTTAAATTGAGAAATCCTCGGATGTTTATACATTTTTAGAAAGGCTACTACCCCAGCTATCCAAAAATGCATAAACTATGGCAATGCGAGTGAAATTGTGGAAGTCATGGCCATTTGAATATGGAAAATGTTTAAAGTGCCATAACTTCTAAACTATTGCTTCTAGAGGGGTCAAACCCTGCATTTTTCAAATTGAGAAATCCTCGGATGTTTATACATTTTTAGAAAGGCTACTACCCCAGCTATCCAAAAATGCATAAACTATGGCAATGCGAGCGAAATTGTGGAAGTTATGGCCATTTGAATATGGAAAATGTTTAAAGTGCCATAACTTCTAAACTATTGCTTCTAGAGGGGTCAAACTCGGAGAAATCCTCGGATGTTTATACATTTTTAGAAAGGCTATTACCCCAGCTATCCAAAAATGCATAAACTATGGCAATGCGAGCGAAATTGTGGAAGTTATGGCCATTTGAATATGGAAAATGTTTAAAGTGCCATAACTTCTAAACTATTGGTTCTAGAGGGGTCAAACTCTGCATTTTTCAAATTGAGAAATCCTCGGATGTTTATACATTTTTAGAAAGGCTATTACCCCAGCTATCCAAAAATGCATAAACTATGGCAATGCGAGCGAAATTGTGGAAGTTATGGCCATTTGAATATGGAAAATGTTTAAAGTGCCATAACTTCTAAACTATTGCTTCTAGAGGGGTCAAACTCTGCATTTTTCAAATTGAGAAATCCTCGGATGTTTATACATTTTTAGAAAGGCTATTACCCCAGCTATCCAAAAATGCATAAACTATGGCAATGCGAGCGAAATTGTGGAAGTTATGGCCATTTGAATATGGAAAATGTTTAAAGTGCCATAACTTCTAAACTATTGCTTCTAGAGGGGTCAAACTCTGCATTTTTCAAATTGAGAAATCCTCGGATGTTTATACATTTTTAGAAAGGCTATTACCCCAGCTATCCAAAAATGCATAAACTATGGCAATGCGAGCGAAATTGTGGAAGTTATGGCCATTTGAATATGGAAAATGTTTAAAGTGCCATAACTTCTAAACTATTGCTTCTAGAGGGGTCAAACTCTGCATTTTTCAAATTGAGAAATCCTCGGATGTTTATACATTTTTAGAAAGGCTACTACCCCAGCTATCCAAAAATGCATAAACTATGGCAATGCGAGCGAAATTGTGGAAGTTATGGCCATTTGAATATGGAAAATGTTTAAAGTGCCATAACTTCTAAACTATTGCTTCTAGAGGGGTCAAACTCTGCATTTTTCAAATTGAGAAATCCTCGGATGTTTATACATTTTTAGAAAGGCTACTACCCCAGCTATCCAAAAATGCATAAACTATGGCAATGCGAGCGAAATTGTGGAAGTTATGGCCATTTGAATATGGAAAATGTTTAAAGTGCCATAACTTCTAAACTATTGCTTGTAGAGGGGTCAAACCCTGCATTTTTCAAATTGAGAAATCCTCGGATGTTTATACATTTTTAGAAAGGCTACTACCCCAGCTATCCAAAAATGCATAAACTATGGCAATGCGAGCGAAATTGTGGAAGTTATGGCCATTTGAATATGGAAAATGTTTAAAGTGCCATAACTTCTAAACTATTGCTTCTAGAGGGGTCAAACTCTGCATTTTTCAAATTGAGAAATCCTCGGATGTTTATACATTTTTAGAAAGGCTATTACCCCAGCTATCCAAAAATGCATAAACTATGGCAATGCGAGCGAAATTGTGGAAGTTATGGCCATTTAAATATGGAAAATGTTTAAAGTGCCATAACTTCTAAACTATTGCTTCTAGAGGGGTCAAACTCGGAGAAATCCTCGGATGTTTATACATTTTTAGAAAGGCTATTACCCCAGCTATCCAAAAATGCATAAACTATGGCAATGCGAGCAAAATTGTGGAAGTTATGGCCATTTGAATATGGAAAATGTTTAAAGTGCCATAACTTCTAAACTATTGCTTCTAGAGGGGTCAAACTCGGAGAAATCCTCGGATGTTTATACATTTTTAGAAAGGCTATTACCCCAGCTATCCAAAAATGCATAAACTATGGCAATGCGAGCGAAATTGTGGAAGTTATGGCCATTTGAATATGGAAAATGTTTAAAGTGCCATAACTTCTAAAATATTGCTTCTAGAGGGGTCAAACTCTGCATTTTTCAAATTGAGAAATCCTCGGATGTTTATACATTTTTAGAAAGGCTTTTACCCCAGCTATACAAAAATGCATAAACTATGGCAATGCGAGCGAAATTGTGGAAGTTATGGCCATTTGAATATGGAAAATGTTTAAAGTGCAATAACTTCTAAACTATTGCTTCTAGAGGGGTCAAACTCTGCATTTTTCAAATTGAGAAATCCTCGGATGTTTATACATTTTTAGAAAGGCTTTTACCCCAGCTATCCAAAAATGCATAAACTATGGCAATGCGAGCGAAATTGTGGAAGTTATGGCCATTTGAATATGGAAAATGTTTTAAGTGCCATAACTTCTAAACTATTGCTTCTAAAGGGGTCAAACTCTGCATTTTTTAAATTGAGAAATCCTCTGATGTTTATACATTTTTAGAAAGGCTTTTACCCCAGCTATCCAAAAATGCATAAACTATGGCAATGCGAGCGAAATTGTGGAAGTTATGGCCATTTGAATATGGAAAATGTTTAAAGTGCCATAACTTCTAAACTATTGCTTCTAGAGGGGTCACACTCGGAGAAATCCTCGGATGTTTTTACATTTTTAGAAAGGCTATTACCCCAGCTATCCAAAAATGCATAAACTATGGCAATGCGAGCGAAATTGTGGAAGTTATGGCCATTTGAATATGGAAAATGTTTAAAGTGCCATAACTTCTAATCTATTGCTTCTAGAGGGGTCAAACTCTGCATTTTTCAAATTGAGAAATCCTCGGATGTTTATACATTTTTAGAAAGGCTATTACCCCAGCTATCCAAAAATGCATAAACTATGGCAATGCGAGTGAAATTGTGGAAGTCATGGCCATTTGAATATGGAAAATGTTTAAAGTGCCATAACTTCTAAACTATTGCTTCTAGAGGGGTCAAACTCGGAGAAATCCTCGGATGTTTATACATTTTTAGAAAGGCTATTACCCCAGCTATCCAAAAATGCATAAACTATGGCAATGCGAGCAAAATTGTGGAAGTTATGGCCATTTGAATATGGAAAATGTTTAAAGTGCCATAACTTCTAAAATATTGCTTCTAGAGGGGTCAAACTCTGCATTTTTCAAATTGAGAAATCCTCGGATGTTTATACATTTTTAGAAAGGCTTTTACCCCAGCTATACAAAAATGCATAAACTATGGCAATGCGAGCGAAATTGTGGAAGTTATGGCCATTTGAATATGGAAAATGTTTAAAGTGCAATAACTTCTAAACTATTGCTTCTAGAGGGGTCAAACTCTGCATTTTTCAAATTGAGAAATCCTCGGATGTTTATACATTTTTAGAAAGGCTTTTACCCCAGCTATCCAAAAATGCATAAACTATGGCAATGCGAGCGAAATTGTGGAAGTTATGGCCATTTGAATATGGAAAATGTTTTAAGTGCCATAACTTCTAAACTATTGCTTCTAAAGGGGTCAAACTCTGCATTTTTTAATTGAGAAATCCTCGGATGTTTATACATTTTTAGAAAGGCTTTTACCCCAGCTATCCAAAAATGCATAAACTATGGCAATGCGAGCAAAATTGTGGAAGTTATGGCCATTTGAATATGGAAAATGTTTAAAGTGCCATAACTTCTAAACTATTGCTTCTAGAGGGGTCAAACTCGGAGAAATCCTCGGATGTTTATACATTTTTAGAAAGGCTATTACCCCAGCTATCCAAAAATGCATAAACTATGGCAATGCGAGCGAAATTGTGGAAGTTATGGCCATTTGAATATGGAAAATGTTTAAAGTGCCATAACTTCTAAAATATTGCTTCTAGAGGGGTCAAACTCTGCATTTTTCAAATTGAGAAATCCTCGGATGTTTATACATTTTTAGAAAGGCTTTTACCCCAGCTATACAAAAATGCATAAACTATGGCAATGCGAGCGAAATTGTGGAAGTTATGGCCATTTGAATATGGAAAATGTTTAAAGTGCAATAACTTCTAAACTATTGCTTCTAGAGGGGTCAAACTCTGCATTTTTCAAATTGAGAAATCCTCGGATGTTTATACATTTTTAGAAAGGCTTTTACCCCAGCTATCCAAAAATGCATAAACTATGGCAATGCGAGCGAAATTGTGGAAGTTATGGCCATTTGAATATGGAAAATGTTTTAAGTGCCATAACTTCTAAACTATTGCTTCTAAAGGGGTCAAACTCTGCATTTTTTAAATTGAGAAATCCTCGGATGTTTATACATTTTTAGAAAGGCTTTTACCCCAGCTATCCAAAAATGCATAAACTATGGCAATGCGAGCGAAATTGTGGAAGTTATGGCCATTTGAATATGGAAAATGTTTAAAGTGCCATAACTTCTAAACTATTGCTTCTAGAGGGGTCACACTCGGAGAAATCCTCGGATGTTTTTACATTTTTAGAAAGGCTATTACCCCAGCTATCCAAAAATGCATAAACTATGGCAATGCGAGCGAAATTGTGGAAGTTATGGCCATTTGAATATGGAAAATGTTTAAAGTGCCATAACTTCTAATCTATTGCTTCTAGAGGGGTCAAACTCTGCATTTTTCAAATTGAGAAATCCTCGGATGTTTATACATTTTTAGAAAGGCTATTACCCCAGCTATCCAAAAATGCATAAACTATGGCAATGCGAGTGAAATTGTGGAAGTCATGGCCATTTGAATATGGAAAATGTTTAAAGTGCCATAACTTCTAAACTATTGCTTCTAGAGGGGTCAAACTCGGAGAAATCCTCGGATGTTTATACATTTTTAGAAAGGCTATTACCCCAGCTATCCAAAAATGCATAAACTATGGCAATGCGAGCGAAATTGTGGAAGTTATGGCCATTTGAATATGGAAAATGTTTAAAGTGCCATAACTTCTAAAATATTGCTTCTAGAGGGGTCAAACTCGGAGAAATCCTCGGATGTTTATACATTTTTAGAAAGGCTATTACCCCAGCTATCCAAAAATGCATAAACTATGGCAATGCGAGCAAAATTGTGGAAGTTATGGCCATTTGAATATGGAAAATGTTTAAAGTGCCATAACTTCTAAACTATTGCTTCTAGAGGGGTCAAACTCGGAGAAATCCTCGGATGTTTATACATTTTTAGAAAGGCTATTACCCCAGCTATCCAAAAATGCATAAACTATGGCAATGCGAGCGAAATTGTGGAAGTTATGGCCATTTGAATATGGAAAATGTTTAAAGTGCCATAACTTCTAAAATATTGCTTCTAGAGGGGTCAAACTCTGCATTTTTCAAATTGAGAAATCCTCGGATGTTTATACATTTTTAGAAAGGCTTTTACCCCAGCTATACAAAAATGCATAAACTATGGCAATGCGAGCGAAATTGTGGAAGTTATGGCCATTTGAATATGGAAAATGTTTAAAGTGCAATAACTTCTAAACTATTGCTTCTAGAGGGGTCAAACTCTGCATTTTTCAAATTGAGAAATCCTCGGATGTTTATACATTTTTAGAAAGGCTTTTACCCCAGCTATCCAAAAATGCATAAACTATGGCAATGCGAGCGAAATTGTGGAAGTTATGGCCATTTGAATATGGAAAATGTTTTAAGTGCCATAACTTCTAAACTATTGCTTCTAAAGGGGTCAAACTCTGCATTTTTAAATTGAGAAATCCTCTGATGTTTATACATTTTTAGAAAGGCTTTTACCCCAGCTATCCAAAAATGCATAAACTATGGCAATGCGAGCGAAATTGTGGAAGTTATGGCCATTTGAATATGGAAAATGTTTAAAGTGCCATAACTTCTAAACTATTGCTTCTAGAGGGGTCACACTCGGAGAAATCCTCGGATGTTTTTACATTTTAGAAAGGCTATTACCCCAGCTATCCAAAAATGCATAAACTATGGCAATGCGAGCGAAATTGTGGAAGTTATGGCCATTTGAATATGGAAAATGTTTAAAGTGCCATAACTTCTAATCTATTGCTTCTAGAGGGGTCAAACTCTGCATTTTTCAAATTGAGAAATCCTCGGATGTTTATACATTTTTAGAAAGGCTATTACCCCAGCTATCCAAAAATGCATAAACTATGGCAATGCGAGTGAAATTGTGGAAGTCATGGCCATTTGAATATGGAAAATGTTTAAAGTGCCATAACTTCTAAACTATTGCTTCTAGAGGGGTCAAACTCGGAGAAATCCTCGGATGTTTATACATTTTTAGAAAGGCTATTACCCCAGCTATCCAAAAATGCATAAACTATGGCAATGCGAGCAAAATTGTGGAAGTTATGGCCATTTGAATATGGAAAATGTTTAAAGTGCCATAACTTCTAAAGTATTGCTTCTAGAGGGGTCAAACTCTGCATTTTTCAAATTGAGAAATCCTCGGATGTTTATACATTTTTAGAAAGGCTTTTACCCCAGCTATACAAAAATGCATAAACTATGGCAATGCGAGCGAAATTGTGGAAGTTATGGCCATTTGAATATGGAAAATGTTTAAAGTGCAATAACTTCTAAACTATTGCTTCTAGAGGGGTCAAACTCTGCATTTTTCAAATTGAGAAATCCTCGGATGTTTATACATTTTTAGAAAGGCTTTTACCCCAGCTATCCAAAAATGCATAAACTATGGCAATGCGAGCGAAATTGTGGAAGTTATGGCCATTTGAATATGGAAAATGTTTTAAGTGCCATAACTTCTAAACTATTGCTTCTAAAGGGGTCAAACTCTGCATTTTTTAAATTGAGAAATCCTCGGATGTTTATACATTTTTAGAAAGGCTTTTACCCCAGCTATCCAAAAATGCATAAACTATGGCAATGCGAGCAAAATTGTGGAAGTTATGGCCATTTGAATATGGAAAATGTTTAAAGTGCCATAACTTCTAAACTATTGCTTCTAGAGGGGTCAAACTCGGAGAAATCCTCGGATGTTTATACATTTTTAGAAAGGCTATTACCCCAGCTATCCAAAAATGCATAAACTATGGCAATGCGAGCGAAATTGTGGAAGTTATGGCCATTTGAATATGGAAAATGTTTAAAGTGCCATAACTTCTAAAATATTGCTTCTAGAGGGGTCAAACTCTGCATTTTTCAAATTGAGAAATCCTCGGATGTTTATACATTTTTAGAAAGGCTTTTACCCCAGCTATACAAAAATGCATAAACTATGGCAATGCGAGCGAAATTGTGGAAGTTATGGCCATTTGAATATGGAAAATGTTTAAAGTGCAATAACTTCTAAACTATTGCTTCTAGAGGGGTCAAACTCTGCATTTTTCAAATTGAGAAATCCTCGGATGTTTATACATTTTTAGAAAGGCTTTTACCCCAGCTATCCAAAAATGCATAAACTATGGCAATGCGAGCGAAATTGTGGAAGTTATGGCCATTTGAATATGGAAAATGTTTTAAGTGCCATAACTTCTAAACTATTGCTTCTAAAGGGGTCAAACTCTGCATTTTTTAAATTGAGAAATCCTCTGATGTTTATACATTTTTAGAAAGGCTTTTACCCCAGCTATCCAAAAATGCATAAACTATGGCAATGCGAGCGAAATTGTGGAAGTTATGGCCATTTGAATATGGAAAATGTTTAAAGTGCCATAACTTCTAAACTATTGCTTCTAGAGGGGTCACACTCGGAGAAATCCTCGGATGTTTTTACATTTTTAGAAAGGCTATTACCCCAGCTATCCAAAAATGCATAAACTATGGCAATGCGAGCGAAATTGTGGAAGTTATGGCCATTTGAATATGGAAAATGTTTAAAGTGCCATAACTTCTAATCTATTGCTTCTAGAGGGGTCAAACTCTGCATTTTTCAAATTGAGAAATCCTCGGATGTTTATACATTTTTAGAAAGGCTATTACCCCAGCTATCCAAAAATGCATAAACTATGGCAATGCGAGTGAAATTGTGGAAGTCATGGCCATTTGAATATGGAAAATGTTTAAAGTGCCATAACTTCTAAACTATTGCTTCTAGAGGGGTCAAACTCGGAGAAATCCTCGGATGTTTATACATTTTTAGAAAGGCTATTACCCCAGCTATCCAAAAATGCATAAACTATGGCAATGCGAGCAAAATTGTGGAAGTTATGGCCATTTGAATATGGAAAATGTTTAAAGTGCCATAACTTCTAAAATATTGCTTCTAGAGGGGTCAAACTCTGCATTTTTCAAATTGAGAAATCCTCGGATGTTTATACATTTTTAGAAAGGCTTTTACCCCAGCTATACAAAAATGCATAAACTATGGCAATGCGAGCGAAATTGTGGAAGTTATGGCCATTTGAATATGGAAAATGTTTAAAGTGCAATAACTTCTAAACTATTGCTTCTAGAGGGGTCAAACTCTGCATTTTTCAAATTGAGAAATCCTCGGATGTTTATACATTTTTAGAAAGGCTTTTACCCCAGCTATCCAAAAATGCATAAACTATGGCAATGCGAGCTATACAAAAATGCATAAACTATGGCAATGCGAGCGAAATTGTGGAAGTTATGGCCATTTGAATATGGAAAATGTTTAAAGTGCAATAACTTCTAAACTATTGCTTCTAGAGGGGTCAAACTCTGCATTTTTCAAATTGAGAAATCCTCGGATGTTTATACATTTTTAGAAAGGCTTTTACCCCAGCTATCCAAAAATGCATAAACTATGGCAATGCGAGCGAAATTGTGGAAGTTATGGCCATTTGAATATGGAAAATGTTTTAAGTGCCATAACTTCTAAACTATTGCTTCTAAAGGGGTCAAACTCTGCATTTTTTAAATTGAGAAATCCTCGGATGTTTATACATTTTTAGAAAGGCTTTTACCCCAGCTATCCAAAAATGCATAAACTATGGCAATGCGAGCAAAATTGTGGAAGTTATGGCCATTTGAATATGGAAAATGTTTAAAGTGCCATAACTTCTAAACTATTGCTTCTAGAGGGGTCAAACTCGGAGAAATCCTCGGATGTTTATACATTTTTAGAAAGGCTATTACCCCAGCTATCCAAAAATGCATAAACTATGGCAATGCGAGCGAAATTGTGGAAGTTATGGCCATTTGAATATGGAAAATGTTTAAAGTGCCATAACTTCTAAAATATTGCTTCTAGAGGGGTCAAACTCTGCATTTTTCAAATTGAGAAATCCTCGGATGTTTATACATTTTTAGAAAGGCTTTTACCCCAGCTATACAAAAATGCATAAACTATGGCAATGCGAGCGAAATTGTGGAAGTTATGGCCATTTGAATATGGAAAATGTTTAAAGTGCAATAACTTCTAAACTATTGCTTCTAGAGGGGTCAAACTCTGCATTTTCAAATTGAGAAATCCTCGGATGTTTATACATTTTTAGAAAGGCTTTTACCCCAGCTATCCAAAAATGCATAAACTATGGCAATGCGAGCGAAATTGTGGAAGTTATGGCCATTTGAATATGGAAAATGTTTTAAGTGCCATAACTTCTAAACTATTGCTTCTAAAGGGGTCAAACTCTGCATTTTTTAAATTGAGAAATCCTCTGATGTTTATACATTTTTAGAAAGGCTTTTACCCCAGCTATCCAAAAATGCATAAACTATGGCAATGCGAGCGAAATTGTGGAAGTTATGGCCATTTGAATATGGAAAATGTTTAAAGTGCCATAACTTCTAAACTATTGCTTCTAGAGGGGTCACACTCGGAGAAATCCTCGGATGTTTTTACATTTTTAGAAAGGCTATTACCCCAGCTATCCAAAAATGCATAAACTATGGCAATGCGAGCGAAATTGTGGAAGTTATGGCCATTTGAATATGGAAAATGTTTAAAGTGCCATAACTTCTAATCTATTGCTTCTAGAGGGGTCAAACTCTGCATTTTTCAAATTGAGAAATCCTCGGATGTTTATACATTTTTAGAAAGGCTATTACCCCAGCTATCCAAAAATGCATAAACTATGGCAATGCGAGTGAAATTGTGGAAGTCATGGCCATTTGAATATGGAAAATGTTTAAAGTGCCATAACTTCTAAACTATTGCTTCTAGAGGGGTCAAACTCGGAGAAATCCTCGGATGTTTATACATTTTTAGAAAGGCTATTACCCCAGCTATCCAAAAATGCATAAACTATGGCAATGCGAGCAAAATTGTGGAAGTTATGGCCATTTGAATATGGAAAATGTTTAAAGTGCCATAACTTCTAAAATATTGCTTCTAGAGGGGTCAAACTCTGCATTTTTCAAATTGAGAAATCCTCGGATGTTTATACATTTTTAGAAAGGCTTTTACCCCAGCTATACAAAAATGCATAAACTATGGCAATGCGAGCGAAATTGTGGAAGTTATGGCCATTTGAATATGGAAAATGTTTAAAGTGCAATAACTTCTAAACTATTGCTTCTAGAGGGGTCAAACTCTGCATTTTTCAAATTGAGAAATCCTCGGATGTTTATACATTTTTAGAAAGGCTTTTACCCCAGCTATCCAAAAATGCATAAACTATGGCAATGCGAGCGAAATTGTGGAAGTTATGGCCATTTGAATATGGAAAATGTTTTAAGTGCCATAACTTCTAAACTATTGCTTCTAAAGGGGTCAAACTCTGCATTTTTTAAATTGAGAAATCCTCGGATGTTTATACATTTTTAGAAAGGCTTTTACCCCAGCTATCCAAAAATGCATAAACTATGGCAATGCGAGCAAAATTGTGGAAGTTATGGCCATTTGAATATGGAAAATGTTTAAAGTGCCATAACTTCTAAACTATTGCTTCTAGAGGGGTCAAACTCGGAGAAATCCTCGGATGTTTATACATTTTTAGAAAGGCTATTACCCCAGCTATCCAAAAATGCATAAACTATGGCAATGCGAGCGAAATTGTGGAAGTTATGGCCATTTGAATATGGAAAATGTTTAAAGTGCCATAACTTCTAAAATATTGCTTCTAGAGGGGTCAAACTCTGCATTTTTCAAATTGAGAAATCCTCGGATGTTTATACATTTTTAGAAAGGCTTTTACCCCAGCTATACAAAAATGCATAAACTATGGCAATGCGAGCGAAATTGTGGAAGTTATGGCCATTTGAATATGGAAAATGTTTAAAGTGCAATAACTTCTAAACTATTGCTTCTAGAGGGGTCAAACTCTGCATTTTTCAAATTGAGAAATCCTCGGATGTTTATACATTTTTAGAAAGGCTTTTACCCCAGCTATCCAAAAATGCATAAACTATGGCAATGCGAGCGAAATTGTGGAAGTTATGGCCATTTGAATATGGAAAATGTTTTAAGTGCCATAACTTCTAAACTATTGCTTCTAAAGGGGTCAAACTCTGCATTTTTTAAATTGAGAAATCCTCGGATGTTTATACATTTTTAGAAAGGCTTTTACCCCAGCTATACAAAAATGCATAAACTATGGCAATGCGAGCGAAATTGTGGAAGTTATGGCCATTTGAATATGGAAAATGTTTAAAGTGCAATAACTTCTAAACTATTGCTTCTAGAGGGGTCAAACTCTGCATTTTTCAAATTGAGAAATCCTCGGATGTTTATACATTTTTAGAAAGGCTTTTACCCCAGCTATCCAAAAATGCATAAACTATGGCAATGCGAGCGAAATTGTGGAAGTTATGGCCATTTGAATATGGAAAATGTTTTAAGTGCCATAACTTCTAAACTATTGCTTCTAAAGGGGTCAAACTCTGCATTTTTTAAATTGAGAAATCCTCTGATGTTTATACATTTTTAGAAAGGCTTTTACCCCAGCTATCCAAAAATGCATAAACTATGGCAATGCGAGCGAAATTGTGGAAGTTATGGCCATTTGAATATGGAAAATGTTTAAAGTGCCATAACTTCTAAACTATTGCTTCTAGAGGGGTCACACTCGGAGAAATCCTCGGATGTTTTTACATTTTTAGAAAGGCTATTACCCCAGCTATCCAAAAATGCATAAACTATGGCAATGCGAGCGAAATTGTGGAAGTTATGGCCATTTGAATATGGAAAATGTTTAAAGTGCCATAACTTCTAATCTATTGCTTCTAGAGGGGTCAAACTCTGCATTTTTCAAATTGAGAAATCCTCGGATGTTTATACATTTTTAGAAAGGCTATTACCCCAGCTATCCAAAAATGCATAAACTATGGCAATGCGAGTGAAATTGTGGAAGTCATGGCCATTTGAATATGGAAAATGTTTAAAGTGCCATAACTTCTAAACTATTGCTTCTAGAGGGGTCAAACTCGGAGAAATCCTCGGATGTTTATACATTTTTAGAAAGGCTATTACCCCAGCTATCCAAAAATGCATAAACTATGGCAATGCGAGCAAAATTGTGGAAGTTATGGCCATTTGAATATGGAAAATGTTTAAAGTGCCATAACTTCTAAAATATTGCTTCTAGAGGGGTCAAACTCTGCATTTTTCAAATTGAGAAATCCTCGGATGTTTATACATTTTTAGAAAGGCTTTTACCCCAGCTATACAAAAATGCATAAACTATGGCAATGCGAGCGAAATTGTGGAAGTTATGGCCATTTGAATATGGAAAATGTTTAAAGTGCAATAACTTCTAAACTATTGCTTCTAGAGGGGTCAAACTCTGCATTTTTCAAATTGAGAAATCCTCGGATGTTTATACATTTTTAGAAAGGCTTTTACCCCAGCTATCCAAAAATGCATAAACTATGGCAATGCGAGCGAAATTGTGGAAGTTATGGCCATTTGAATATGGAAAATGTTTTAAGTGCCATAACTTCTAAACTATTGCTTCTAAAGGGGTCAAACTCTGCATTTTTTAAATTGAGAAATCCTCGGATGTTTATACATTTTTAGAAAGGCTTTTACCCCAGCTATCCAAAAATGCATAAACTATGGCAATGCGAGCAAAATTGTGGAAGTTATGGCCATTTGAATATGGAAAATGTTTAAAGTGCCATAACTTCTAAACTATTGCTTCTAGAGGGGTCAAACTCGGAGAAATCCTCGGATGTTTATACATTTTTAGAAAGGCTATTACCCCAGCTATCCAAAAATGCATAAACTATGGCAATGCGAGCGAAATTGTGGAAGTTATGGCCATTTGAATATGGAAAATGTTTAAAGTGCCATAACTTCTAAAATATTGCTTCTAGAGGGGTCAAACTCTGCATTTTTCAAATTGAGAAATCCTCGGATGTTTATACATTTTTAGAAAGGCTTTTACCCCAGCTATACAAAAATGCATAAACTATGGCAATGCGAGCGAAATTGTGGAAGTTATGGCCATTTGAATATGGAAAATGTTTAAAGTGCAATAACTTCTAAACTATTGCTTCTAGAGGGGTCAAACTCTGCATTTTTCAAATTGAGAAATCCTCGGATGTTTATACATTTTTAGAAAGGCTTTTACCCCAGCTATCCAAAAATGCATAAACTATGGCAATGCGAGCGAAATTGTGGAAGTTATGGCCATTTGAATATGGAAAATGTTTTAAGTGCCATAACTTCTAAACTATTGCTTCTAAAGGGGTCAAACTCTGCATTTTTTAAATTGAGAAATCCTCGGATGTTTATACATTTTTAGAAAGGCTTTTACCCCAGCTATCCAAAAATGCATAAACTATGGCAATGCGAGCGAAATTGTGGAAGTTATGGCCATTTGAATATGGAAAATGTTTAAAGTGCCATAACTTCTAAACTATTGCTTCTAGAGGGGTCACACTCGGAGAAATCCTCGGATGTTTTTACATTTTTAGAAAGGCTATTACCCCAGCTATCCAAAAATGCATAAACTATGGCAATGCGAGCGAAATTGTGGAAGTTATGGCCATTTGAATATGGAAAATGTTTAAAGTGCCATAACTTCTAATCTATTGCTTCTAGAGGGGTCAAACTCTGCATTTTTCAAATTGAGAAATCCTCGGATGTTTATACATTTTTAGAAAGGCTATTACCCCAGCTATCCAAAAATGCATAAACTATGGCAATGCGAGTGAAATTGTGGAAGTCATGGCCATTTGAATATGGAAAATGTTTAAAGTGCCATAACTTCTAAACTATTGCTTCTAGAGGGGTCAAACTCGGAGAAATCCTCGGATGTTTATACATTTTTAGAAAGGCTATTACCCCAGCTATCCAAAAATGCATAAACTATGGCAATGCGAGCGAAATTGTGGAAGTTATGGCCATTTGAATATGGAAAATGTTTAAAGTGCCATAACTTCTAAAATATTGCTTCTAGAGGGGTCAAACTCTGCATTTTTCAAATTGAGAAATCCTCGGATGTTTATACATTTTTAGAAAGGCTTTTACCCCAGCTATACAAAAATGCATAAACTATGGCAATGCGAGCGAAATTGTGGAAGTTATGGCCATTTGAATATGGAAAATGTTTAAAGTGCAATAACTTCTAAACTATTGCTTCTAGAGGGGTCAAACTCTGCATTTTTCAAATTGAGAAATCCTCGGATGTTTATACATTTTTAGAAAGGCTTTTACCCCAGCTATCCAAAAATGCATAAACTATGGCAATGCGAGCGAAATTGTGGAAGTTATGGCCATTTGAATATGGAAAATGTTTTAAGTGCCATAACTTCTAAACTATTGCTTCTAAAGGGGTCAAACTCTGCATTTTTTAAATTGAGAAATCCTCGGATGTTTATACATTTTTAGAAAGGCTTTTACCCCAGCTATCCAAAAATGCATAAACTATGGCAATGCGAGCGAAATTGTGGAAGTTATGGCCATTTGAATATGGAAAATGTTTAAAGTGCCATAACTTCTAAACTATTGCTTCTAGAGGGGTCACACTCGGAGAAATCCTCGGATGTTTTTACATTTTTAGAAAGGCTATTACCCCAGCTATCCAAAAATGCATAAACTATGGCAATGCGAGCGAAATTGTGGAAGTTATGGCCATTTGAATATGGAAAATGTTTAAAGTGCCATAACTTCTAATCTATTGCTTCTAGAGGGGTCAAACTCTGCATTTTTCAAATTGAGAAATCCTCGGATGTTTATACATTTTTAGAAAGGCTATTACCCCAGCTATCCAAAAATGCATAAACTATGGCAATGCGAGTGAAATTGTGGAAGTCATGGCCATTTGAATATGGAAAATGTTTAAAGTGCCATAACTTCTAAACTATTGCTTCTAGAGGGGTCAAACTCGGAGAAATCCTCGGATGTTTATACATTTTTAGAAAGGCTATTACCCCAGCTATCCAAAAATGCATAAACTATGGCAATGCGAGCAAAATTGTGGAAGTTATGGCCATTTGAATATGGAAAATGTTTAAAGTGCCATAACTTCTAAACTATTGCTTCTAGAGGGGTCAAACTCGGAGAAATCCTCGGATGTTTATACATTTTTAGAAAGGCTATTACCCCAGCTATCCAAAAATGCATAAACTATGGCAATGCGAGCGAAATTGTGGAAGTTATGGCCATTTGAATATGGAAAATGTTTAAAGTGCCATAACTTCTAAAATATTGCTTCTAGAGGGGTCAAACTCTGCATTTTTCAAATTGAGAAATCCTCGGATGTTTATACATTTTTAGAAAGGCTTTTACCCCAGCTATCCAAAAATGCATAAACTATGGCAATGCGAGCGAAATTGTGGAAGTTATGGCCATTTGAATATGGAAAATGTTTAAAGTGCCATAACTTCTAATCTATTGCTTCTAGAGGGGTCAAACTCTGCATTTTTCAAATTGAGAAATCCTCGGATGTTTATACATTTTTAGAAAGGCTATTACCCCAGCTATCCAAAAATGCATAAACTATGGCAATGCGAGTGAAATTGTGGAAGTCATGGCCATTTGAATATGGAAAATGTTTAAAGTGCCATAACTTCTAAACTATTGCTTGTAGAGGGGTCAAACTCTGCATTTTTCAAATTGAGAAATCCTCGGATGTTTATACATTTTTAGAAAGGCTTTTACCCCAGCTATCCAAAAATGCATAAACTATGGCAATGCGAGCAAAATTGTGGAAGTTATGGCCATTTGAATATGGAAAATGTTTAAAGTGCCATAACTTCTAAACTATTGCTTCTAGAGGGGTCAAACTCGGAGAAATCCTCGGATGTTTATACACTTTTAGAAAGGCTATTACCCCAGCTATCCAAACATGTATAAACTATGGCAATGCGAGCGAAATTGTGGAAGTTATGGCCATTTGTATAAGCTATGGCAATGCGAGCGAAATTGTGGAAGTTATGGCCATTTGAATATGGAAAATGTTTAAAGTGCCATAACTTCTAAACTATTGCTTCTAGAGGGGTCAAACTCTGCATATTTCAAATTGAGAAATCCTCGGATGTTTATACATTTTTAGAAAGGCTATTACCCCAGCTATCCAAAAATGCATAAACTATGCAATGCGAGCAAAATTGTGGAAGTTATGGCCATTTGAATATGGAAAATGTTTAAAGTGCCATAACTTCTAAACTATCGCTTCTAGAGGGGTCAAACTCTGCATTTTTCAAATTGAGAAATCCTCGGATGTTTATACATTTTTAGAAAGGCTATTAACCCAGCTATCCAAAAATGCATAAGCTAATGCGAGCGAAATTGTGGTCTGGCATTCATCACGCTTCAATCTGTGCAGTATCGTCTATTTGAGCCTGACATCGACCCGAGGGACACCATCTTAGAACGTCAAGGTATGGTTGTCCGGTCAGGCGATGTCGACCTTGAAATCATAAACATTTACATACCTCCTGTCACCTGTTGTCCCAGGGATTACCACCCTGACATTCGTGCGTTACTCAGGGGCGAGAACCGCGTCATCCTTGGTGACTTCAACGCACACCACGACCTGTGGCACTCCAGCCTGCAGGCCGATGGTAGGGGACAGGAGCTGGCTGACCAAATAGATGATTCGACGTTCTGCACGGTAAATGGGGATGCCCCCACTAGAGTGGCGGTAAACTGCTCTAGCTCGCCAGACATCACCATAGTCAGCACTGGTCTAATAAACTGCGTTGATTGGCGACCGATGCTGACGCTTGCTTTAGACCACCTACCTATAGTGCTCTCTATCGATCGCCCCACCGACTTTGTCACCGCTGAGAAACGCACTTACACTAACTTCAATAAAGCCGACTGGGAGGGTTTTCTCAACACCACAGAGAGCGCCTTCGCTGCTCTTCCTACCCCGTCTGACGTACGAGAAGGGGAAAAGGCGTTTCGTTTGGCCCTAATTTCAGCCTCCCATCAACACATTCCGTCAGGTAGAATAAAGGAAGTGCGTCCATTCTTCCCCGCAGAGGCAGCGGCCCTGGCAAATGAACGTGACCATATTAGACGCCTTGACCCTACGGATCCTCAAATAAGGGATCTCAATGCGGAAATCAGACGCTTAGTAGACCAACACAAACGCGCTAAGTGGGAAGAGCACCTAAGGTCTTGCAACCTCTCGGCTGGAGTTGGCAAATTATGGTCGACGGTGAAATCTTTGTCCAACCCGACTAAACCTAACGACAAAATATCTATCGCCTTCGGTGATAAGGTTCAGTCGAAACCAAAAAGATGCTCGAGGGCCTTCTGCCGACAATTTGTGATGCATCCTCCGTTGAACAAAGATATTCGCCGAGCCACCAGGGAAGCGCACAAACACAAAAACAGCGATGCGCCCATTGCCATCTCCACAACAGAAGTTCATGAGGCTATTCGGAGATCCAAGAACACCAAATATATCGGCCCCGATGGCATTTTCATGCTGATGCTGAAACACCTCGGCGACGAAGGCATAAGATACCTCACACAAATTTTCAACCTTTCCCTTTCCACCTTTGTTATTCCTGAAAGATGGAAACGAGCAAAGGTGGTCCCACTACTAAAGCCTGGCAAGCCAGCTGCCGTAGGTGAGTCATATCGCCCGATATCTCTCCTCTCGCCAGTAGTGAAAGTGTTGGAATCCACCTTGTTGCCGTACTTCACCGCAAACCTGCGGCTCGCCGAACATCAGCATGGATTTCGCAAAAATCACAGCACCACCACCGCGCTGAACGCCATAACCACTCAGATAGGGGACGGACTAAACCAAAAGCGTCCAAACCACAGGACAGTGCTAGTTGCGCTTGACTTGGCCAAAGCTTTTGACACGGTCAACCATGCGCAACTAATGAAAGACCTCGAAGATTCGCCCCTTCCTCCCTGTCTTAAACGTTGGACTGCCAACTATTTGAGTGGTCGTCAATCGTCGGTTGAGTTCAGAGGCGCAAGATCAAAACCCAGAATAGTTAAACAAGGGGTGCCACAGGGTGGTGTCCTATCCCCGTTCCTGTTTAACTATTATATATCGAAACCTCCCCCCCCCCACCAGAGGGTGTCTCGATCGTCTCTTACGCCGACGATTGTACGATTCTGGCAACAGGCCCCTCCGTAGAAGAACTCTGCTCTCGAATTAACTCATACCTCCCAGCCGTGTCCGAATTCTTCGCCGGGAGAAACCTGGCATTGTCACCGAATAAGTCCTCGGCCACCCTATTTACGACGTGGACAACGCAAGTGAACATGGAATTAGACGTCTACGTTGATAGTGTCAAGCTACCAACTGTCTCACACCCCAAAATCTTAGGGGTGACGTTTGATAACATGTTCAAATACGGCGCTCACGTAACCGCAATTGCCAATAAAGTCCAAAGCCGTAACAAAATCCTCAAGTCCCTAGCTGGCAGCACTTGGGGTAAAGACAAAGAAACGTTACTAGCTACATATAAAGCAATTGGCCAGCCGGTACTGAGCTACGCGACGCCTATATGGTCGCCGGGGCGTGCTGACACACACTGGACGAGGCTACAGGTCTGCCAAAACACCGCCCTTCGTACCGCCACTGGGTGTCTTCTTATGTCTCCTGAGCATCACTTACATAATGAAGCGAAAATGCTCGCCGTTAAAGAGCATAGCGAGATGTTGACCAGGCAATTCCTGTTCAACTGTTGCAAACCGCAGCATCCGAACGGACGCCTGATCAACGAGGAACCGCCCCCCAGGAGCATAAGGAGCCATCTACGCAAACACTACGATGAGATCCGGCACCTGATTTCCACGCCGTTTGATCCTAAGGTGCACCGGCAGGCCCTCACCCTCATCCACACAAATTCGGTAAATTCCTATGTTGGCTCTCTCCCGGTGAACGCCGTTCTTCAGGCAGCAACACCACCCGTTGCCGAAGAGGAGCGCGAGCTGCCTAGGGAGACCAGGGTGATGCTGGCCCAACTCCGGTCTGGATATTGTAATAGGTTAAACTATTACCTATCCAGACTGAACCCCGACTTGCCTAATGTTTGTCCGGCATGCGGCTTGTCCCCCCATACTACTAACCATCTTTTTGTCTGCTCATCCGAGCCTTCTCTTCTAACACCCATATCCCTCTGGTCCTCCCCTGTTGAAGCCGCTAGGTTTCTAGGACTTCCGTTAGAAGAGTTCGATGACAATATTGGGTAAGTTTGATACTGACTACCTAGGCAGGGCAAAGTAGTGTTACAACAACAACAACAACAAGTTATGGCACTTTAAACATTTTCCATATTCAAATGGCCATAACTTCCACAATTTTGCTCGCATTGCCATAGTTTATACATGTTTGGATAGCTGGGGTAATAGCCTTTCTAAAAATGTATAAACATCCGAGGATTTCTCAATTTGAAAAATGGAGAGTTTGACCCCACTAGAAGCAATAGTTTAGAAGTTATGGCACTTTAAACATTTTCCATATTCAAATGGCCACAACTTTCACAATTTCGCTCACATTGCCATAGTCTATACGTTTTTGGATATATTTTATTTGTACAGAGTCAATAAAAATTTCAAAGTTTACAGGCCGCACATTTTTCTGATCTTCATGACGTCACTGTGGTTTTGGTTTTGTACAAGTTGACGCCGTTTAAGACCAGCTAAGAAACCTGTCTTTCATGGGCGATTCATTTACAGGAATAAATTAAAACAAAACAGGATATATTTAATTATGAAAATCGGTCTGTTTATATTATTCGAAACAAAAAAAATAGTTAAACAAAATCTGGACTTAATGTTAAAATATCCATTTGGCAATTTTGATCACGGTATACTGCACAGCAAATTGCAGAACTAATGCACCAAATCCTTTGTAAAGTCCATTAAAGCCCTCATTTTTTATTATCTTGTCATAACAATCGATATCACTCTTATATGTTGTTTTTATACGCACTGTTTCAATGCCATTATCAAGATCATCTATTATGACGGGCGTACCTTGCAATTGAAGACGACATAAAATCGTTTCAAACGGGTATAATAAAACTTCAGTAATGAAATGTGTTATGAAATTTGAACGAATTTGCAATTGCTGATTTTCAAATGTCTGCTCGTATTTTCTTGTACTCCAGTTATATTCCTCAGGTGGCACAGGAGATAATAGATGCGTTTTAATGAACCAGCTGTAAGTGTATGTATAAATGTATATCTACATATCTATATTAGGGTGTTTGGAAAGTCATAACGCTTACTCCGAAAAAGGTTCAAGTTTTTTCTGTATAAAAAAACTGCACTGTAAAATATTTAGGAAAATATAATTCAGATTTTAGGTTCCTCTCCAGTTACTAAGGCAACTGTTATCTATAAACGACACCTTCAGTTACGTCGACTTGCGGTTTGTTTTACTTCAGAATTGGGTACTAATGTAAAACCTTAAGATCGCTATACCCGGTATAATATTTGAATTTCTATTAGGTATATTACTCTGTAAAGTGCAGTCGTGATAATACCAATTCATTATCTAGGCAAAAACTTTGAACCTCTTTCACAGTAATAAAAATAAAATTATCTCAAAAAACAAATCTGTGGCAATCTGTTAATTCGGGTTTTTAACCGAAAACCATTTTTAATCGCAACACAGAAAAACATAACAGGCTGCAAACATTTCACATAAACTATTTTAACACTTTGCCACAGATCGATTTAGCATTGTCTATAAGTCTGATATGTATGTATGTCCATGTAGGTGTATAAATGTCTGCCAAATAAAATTTACCGTAATATATCTTTAGCGATTTCTATAAATAAGAAGGGAACAATTATTTCTGTTGGCGGCAACGTGCTTCTCCAAGAAAGGTTAAAAATGCGACCGGCTTTCAGACTATCTACCATGTTCATCAAGGCCGTACTATTTATTTCCAATGTGATACAAGCACATATACTATAAAAAATAATAGTTTATATGTACATACAGTTGATGTTTATGTTATTGTTGCTGTAACAGCCCATCATCATGCCGCATTTGTAAATTTTCATCACTATTTTCTAATCGAGAAAACTGACACTTTCAATAGGGTTGGCTGAGTGGGGCAATATAAATATCTTTCACAGTGTCTCCAAAAAATTTGAGCCAGAGTGACTCGGATCTGCCGAAATATTGAGTTTTTGTAGCATTGAAACATAAAACATCAACTTTGGGTAAGGGGTTAGAATGTGCCCGAGGTAGGTGCAACTTGGTAGTTGATCTACGAATATAATGTCATCCACATTCTTCTTTATAGAAGGAGGGGGTGAGATGACTTGGAAGGTTTCATGGCAGTTGGGTATGTGCCGCAATGGAGTGGTTTTCCGTTGAGCGATGACTAGGCAGGGAGAAGAACTAATACAACAACAACAACAATTATGTTATCAGCCTTATTGTAAATTTCATTTGAACAAATCTCCCAAAAATGTTTAATGGGAAACACTACCCACTTTGTTTTTGTTTCCCCATTAACAATTTTTGGGAGATTTGTTCCCATGAAATTTACAATAAGGCTGTATATTTAATACTTAATACTTAATTAGCTACATACCATTTTGTTGCTAAATATGTAGGCCATGAAAAATATGGTGCAAAACAATCTAAAAAAGTAAGAAAAATTATTAAAGGGTTTTTAAGTTTGGTTATAATATTTGAACTAACCCTTTAAAAAGAATACAATCTTATTTAAAATCCATGATATCCCACGTCCTAACAAGCAGAGGCAAAAACCTTTCCAAAAAGCTTCAGAACCTTGTCGCTTATAGATTTGTATGATGATAGGCACCAAGGTAAATGGTAGTATATGATAACTGTAAAATTATTATTTAAAACAGACGTGTAAAGTTTAATGTATATTTTCATATGTGCATATACATATATACATATGTATATGTATTTACCTTCTTGAAGTGCTATATAGTTGGCATTGACGGCGCAATACAATAAATGGATGAGAAAGTATATTGTTGACAATCCAGCTAGTCCATTGCAAGCCTTTCGAGTATAAATAGAGATGTAATCAAAACCTCATAGTTTCACATTATAAAAATATGCACGCCTATTCCGGTATCCGGCAGAATTAATGTATCATACTTTAAGACCGCAAATCACTAACCAAAGAATTTCTTTTTTTGATTGAGCTGCCGTCAGCAACAAATTTTCGACCACAAACTACCGAAAAATGCTATCAAGTGCTAATTCATACATCACTGTTTGAATGTAATTATTTTTTTTTTTTTTTGCCTGCTGTCAAATTTACATTTACTGATGCATGAAATAAGTGAAGCTAATAAACAGAACTTCGAAAATTTGTGATCACGATGTAACTGATCGTCGCATGTTCTCGGACGAGGAGCTTCGTCTGAACTTATTTCGTTATGAGGGTAGAAATTAGTAAATTGTTTCAATATTTGCTGACATAAACAATTAAAAAAAAACTACTATCATAAACTTTGAAATTTTTCGAATTTAGAGCCATTCAAACTTGCAAAGGGGAATTAACTTATATTTATTAGTCGAGTTTTTAGCAAATATTGAAAGATTTATAACTTTTTAGATTTTTTTTTTTAATTTTGGTATTGGTAATATGTTGGGTAAATAATATATCTGGGGCAATAAACGGAAAAGGCCAAATTCAAGATAAACCAAAAAGGAGACAATGCCAGCATTGTACTCACCGCAGACAAATCTTTTATCACACAAATTTTCAAAAATTAGTTTAGTTTTTTTCTCTGACTTATTGCCACGGATATTTTGGATGGTTAAGGTAATTTGGATTGCGAGATAATGTGGCTTCTTTATACTCCTGACACTCGGGATTTATGTTAAATCAATTGATAAAATTAAATAAAAATCGCAAATTCGTCACAGGCCGCGATATATGTATTACAAAACTATTAAAAAACAAACATTAAAGAACAAACCTGTACTGGCATCTTTGTTACTGCAACTATTTTCCCAAGAGTTCCAGGCAGATGACGCATTATCTTCAAATGTGAAATTAGCAGTAGGATCTATGTAATAATTAGATTATTATTTCAATTCGAAAAGCAGCAATTAATTTAATTACCAATAACAGAGTGGGCCGGGGCAAATTCTCTATTGATTTCCATTACATGTTCTCTCACTACTGCAATACAATTTTCACATAGAACCAGACCAGAGCGGGTGCAAGACTGATGTATCCAAGCATTTTCGCATAAACTACATCGTCTTAACCGATTTGATGCAGTATATGTATCGCGACCACCCAAATTATGACAAATCCGAGCGCTACATGGGCGTGCCCTTCGCATATCTCGCTGTAACAATGAGGAATCGGGACTACTGTTAAAATAAGAAAAAAATTAATTAAAAATTAGTGCTTTTTAGTCAAAAATTTTTTTTATTTAAATAAGGAAGTCTAAGTGGGAATGGAAAATAGAATCGGCTGCAAAAAAAAAAATTTTTCTAAACTACATATGTATGTACTCTTAAAAAGTCACGAACGGACAAAAGGTCATGGCTCAATCAATTGATTTTTTGATGATGCCAACTTTTGTAAGTGGAAGTTTATGGGATCTATCAGCTATTCTGACGGCGTCACCAAATTCTCTCGAAAATTCCAATATTGGTAACTTGACATCACAACCGGGTAACCGGTTCATCAGCTCAACTTGCTGATAGCATTTTTCGAAACCGATTTTGAAACTAAGTTTGAGAAAGAGCATTTTTCCACGAATTTTGTGTTTCTCTGAAGCGGTAGTGGACCACAAATTCTCTCGAAAATTCCAATATTGGTAACTTGACATCACAACCGGGTAACCGGTTCATCAGCTCAACTTGCTGATAGCATTTTTCGAAACCGATTTTGAAACTAAGTTTGAGAAAGAGCATTTTTCCGGGAATTTTGTGTTACTCTGAAGCGGTAGTGGTATTCACTAACTTATTACGTTACGATTTTTCAAGATTTTATCTAACGATTCTGTCGCCTGCACTATCGAATATGCCATTAACTAACTTATCTATAACGACTCGGGCAAAAAATTCAAAGTACTCAAATGACATTTTTTAATCATAATAATATGATCTTGTTTTGATTTTTACTAAAACTTCAAATTATGTACTGTTTATTTAACGACACAGATAACAACCCCAAATTGTGTGTTGTTTACTTAACAGCTGATCGCGAATAAACGAATGTCGATAAAAAAAAGTTAGTGAATACCAATATCGTTATAGTCATCGTTACCACAAAATGTCGATTGGAAATTTCGCTGTGGAAATTTGTGAATTCCACCACAGGGCTCAAACAAATTCTGAGACATAGTGTTTTTTTGAAAATATGTATTCCGAAATAGGGTGATCTTCAAGTCAGCAGTGGATATGTATGTAAAGAAATTTGAAGCTAGTAGTTTTGAAAATGAATACATTGACAACTCGAATTTATCATTTTGGTTGATTCGAATCAATCATTTCGAATCCGCTGGTTAATTCGAATCACTGACTCATCTGTTGTTGTTGTTTTAACACTACTTTGCCCTGCCTAGGTAGTCAGTATCAACCTTACCCAATATTGTCATCGAACTCTTCTAACGGAAGTCATAAAAACCTAGCGGCTTCAACAGGGGAGGACCAGAGGGATATGGGTGTTAGAAGAGTAGGCTCGGATGAGCAGACAAAAAGATGGTTAGTAGTATGGGGGGACAAGCCGCATGCCGGACAGACATTAGGCAAGTCGGGGTTCAGTCTGGATAGGTAAGAGTTTAACCTATTACAGTATCCAGACCGGAGTTGGGCCAGCATCACCCTAGTCTCCCTAGGCAGCTCGCGCTCCTCTTCGGCAACGGGTGGTGTTGTTGCCTGAATAACGGCGTTCACCGGGAGAGAGCCAACATAGGAATTTACCGAATTTGTGTGGATGAGGGTGAGGGCCTGCCGGTGCACCTTAGGATCAAACGGCGTGGAAATCAGGTGCCGGATCTCATCGTAGTGTTTGCGTAGATGGCTCCTTATGCTCCTGGGGGGCGGATCCTCGTTGATCAGGCGTCCGTTCGGATGCTGCGGTTTGCAACAGTTGAACAGGAATTGCCTGGTCAACATCTCGCTATGCTCTTTAACGGCGAGCATTTTCGCTTCATTATGTAAGTGATGCTAAGGAGACATAAGAAGACACCCAGTGGCGGTACGAAGGGCGGTGTTTTGGCAGACCTGTAGCCTCGTCCAGTGTGTGTCAGCTAGCCCCGGCGACCATATAGGCGTCGCGTAGCTCAGTACCGGCTGGCCAATTGCTTTATATGTAGCTAGTAACGTTTCTTTGTCTTTACCCCAAGTGCTGGCAGCTAGGGTAACGTTTCTTTGTCTTTACCCCAAGTGCTGGCAGCTAGGGACTTGAGGATTTTGTTACGGCTTTGGACTTTATTGGCAATTGCGGTTACATGAGCGCCGTATTTGAACATGTTATCAAACGTCACCCCTAAGATTTTGGGGTGTGAGACAGTTGGTAGCTTGACACTATCAACGTAGACGTCTAATTCCATGTTCAATGTTGTTGTTGTTGTTGTTAGCAGTGCTTCGCCCTGCCCAAAGGGCCAGAACACTCCTAGTTGTCATCGGGCTCTTCTAACGGAAGTCCAAGGAAACGCGCTGTTTCAACAGGGTTGGACCAAAGTGATAAGGGAGTTAGAAGAGTATGTTCCGAAGAACACGAAAAGAGATGTTGCGTGTCATGGGGGGCCATACCGCATGCAGGGCATGTGTTAGGTATGGTAGGGTTCAGTCTGGACAAATAGGAGTTCAGCCTATTGCAATATCCAGACCGAAGTTGGGCCAGCATGACTCTAGTCTCCCTCGGAAGGACACGTTCTTCCTCAGCAAGAACGGGTGGTTGGGCACCAATAACGGGGTTCACAGGCCGGGATCTGAGGGATCTGTCCACCGACTCAGTGTGGAGGTCCTTTAGGGCCCGCCTATGGTCCCGCAGATCAAACGGCAACGAGATGTGATGCCGGATCTCATCATAATGCTTCCGGAGATGCTTCCTTATGTCTCTAGGGGGCGGAGTTTCATCCAATAGCTGTCGATTTGGATGACTGGGACGGTGGCAGTTCAGAAGGAACTGCCTACTTAAAAGTTCCGCATGCTCGCGAACGCTGAGCATTTGAGCCTCCTGGTGGAGATGAGACTCAGGAGACATAAGCAAACAACCCGTTGCAGTTCTGATGGCGGTGTTTTGGCAGACCTGCAATTTCCTCCAGTGGGTGTCGTGAAGGTTAGGCGACCATATGGGCACAGCATAATCAATAACCGGTCGGCCAATAGCCTTATAGGTGACCAGCAACGTTTCTTTGTCTTTGCCCCAAGTACTGCCGGCGAGTGACTTGAGGATCTTGTTGCGGCTTTGTACCTTTGAAGCTATTGCGGTGGCATGATTAGCGAAGGTGAGGCTATTGTCGAATGTAACCCCTAGAATTTTGGGGTGGTTGACAGTAGGTAGTGGAACACCATCTACGTGGACATTCAACTCCTGCCCCATCTGCGCATTCCACGTAGTGAATAGGGTCGCTGTCGATTTAGTCGGGGACAGTGTCAGGTTCCGCTCTGTGAAGAAGCAGGAAAGGTCGCGCAGGTAGTCATTAAGTCTCGTACAAAGTTCGTCTGTCGAAGGTCCTTTGCCCGTGGCCATCACGGTGCAGTCGTCAGCGTACGAAACGATGGAGACCCCCTCTGGTGGGGGAGGGAGGCTCGAGATGTAGAAGTTAAACAGAAGGGGTGAAAGAACACCACCCTGCGGAACCCCTTGTCTAATTCTTCTAGGTCTACATCTCTCGTTTCGAAACTGCACTGACGCCAGCCGACCGTTCAGGTAGTTAGCGGTCCACCTTTTTAGGCCGGCAGGAAGCGGTGTCTCCTCCAGGTCTTCAAGGAGTGTGGCGTGGTTGACCGTGTCGAAGGCTTTCGACAGGTCAAGTGCCACGAGAACCGTCCTGTGGTTTGGTTGGTGTTGGTTCAAACCGAAGTTAATCTGCGTCGTGATGGCGTTCAAAGCTGATGTTGTGCTATGGTTTTTACGGAAGCCATGTTGATGATTGGCCAGCTGCAGGTTTGCAGTATAATATGGGAGCAGAATAGCCTCTAACAACTTCACTACCGGCGAAAGGAGAGATATCGGACGATAAGAGTCTCCTTGATTTGCCGGCTTCCCAGGTTTTAGTAGGGGGACCACAGTCGCATGTTTCCAGATATCTGGTATAACGAAGGTGGACAGTGAGAGGTTGAATAGAGCCGCCAAGTACTTGTGCCCCTCGTGGCCTAGGTGTTTCAGCATCTTCATGGCAATTCCGTCGGGTCCGAGTGATCTTGAAGGTTTGGCCTTCTTTATAGCTTCCTTGACCTCTGCAGCGGAGACGACAATGGGCGCGGCTGTGTGTTTGTGTTTGTGCGCGCGTCGGATGGCTTTTCTCTTAGCCCTATCCGCAGGAGAATGCAGTATAAATTGCCGGCAGAATGCGCTCGCGCATTTCCTGGGGTCCGACTTGACGTTATCGCCGAAAGCAATGGCGACCTTGTCATTGTATTTGGTCGGGTTGGATAGGGCCTTGACCGCCGGAGAGGTTGCATGACTCTAGGTGTTCTTTCCACTTCTTCAATTTATGTTCATTGACAGTCCGACGGATTTCTGCGTTGAGATCCTTTATTCTTGGATCTGCGGGGTTCAAGAGTCTCACTTGGTCACGTTCTCTTGCCATTGCCGCTGCTTCCGCAGGGAAATTCGGCCGAATTTCCGGGATTCTGCCAGCAGGGATGAAGCGGCCAGAGGCTGAATCGATGACTTTGCGAAACTCTTTCTCACCTTTGCATACGTCCGTCGGTGTGGGTAGGTCAGCGAAGGAGTGCTCTGTAAAGTCCGTGAAGCGGTCCCAGTCCGCTTTACTAAAGTTAATGTACGTACGTTTTTCTGTCGTTATGAAGTCGGACGGTCGTTCGATGTCTAGTAGGATGGGTAGGTGGTCAGATGCCAGTGTAAGCATAGGTTGCCAGTTAACGTGGTTGATAAGGCCCGCACTTGAAATGGAGATGTCTGGCGAACTGTGGCAGTTACCTGCCACCCTAGTGGGGGCATCTCCATTCAATGTACAGAATGCCGAATTATCTATTTGCTCTGCGAGTGCGTGCCCTCTGCTATCTGCTGGCAAGTTGGAGTGCCAGAGATCGTGATGTGCGTTGAAATCACCTAAGATGAGGCAGTTATCGCCCCTTAGCAACGCACTAATATCAGGGCGATAATCACGGGGACAGCACGTAACAGGGGGAATGTATATATTTAACACTCGCAGGTCGACGTCGCCTGTCCGGACTGCTATGCCCTGGCATTCTAGGGTAGAGTCCCTGGGGTCAACGTCAGGGGCAAACAGATTATATTGTACAGTATGGTGTGTAATGAATGCGAGGCCGCCCCCATGACCGCTGGGACGGTCTTTCCTATGTACGTTGTACCCATCACGAGTACGTAAGTCCGAGTTAGCGTTCAGTTTGGTCTCCTGAATGGCGGCCAGCTTAATGTTGTTCGACTTCATAAAGTCTGTTATCTCCGCGATCTTACCAGCTAACCCGTTGCAGTTCAGCTGTAGGATTTTGAAGTGTGTCGGGAGGGAGGGTGGAGGCATGCTGGCGGTAAGGGACGGATGCGGTTGCCTAGGTGGAGGTGGGCATAGTCCCAAGCTGTGACGCAGTCGAGGGTTCAGCGCGTCTTGGCCGATGTTGTGTGGCGTGGAGGGCGGCTGAGTACTGCAGCAAGGGGCAATAAATGCATCCGTCCAAAGGTTCCTGTTTGCGAGCCCAGAGCACATATGGATGTGGCACAGGCCAAGGCAGTTATTGCACTTAACCGATGCCGCAGGCGTATATAGTCTTTGCCGACAAACAGTGCACGTGGTGAAAGGTACGAGGAGGTTATGTTCCTGACCCACGTGCATGCTGGAAGTAGGGGGGGACGAGAGTGGGGACTGAGGTGAGGCGGGAGCAGCAAGGCTGCAGGTCGTGAAGACCGGGCCACTGTCGTGGCCATTTGATGATGGTAGGTGCGGTGTGTGTGCGCCGGAGCGACGAGAACCGCGGGACGCGCGTGTGCGCGAACAACATGGTGCCTCAAAAGTACTGAAAAAAGTACGGGTTCTGGGGATGGCAGGGTTAAGCCCTGAGCATCCAGATCTATGCAACCATCTCTTGCATTTACTGCATTGAACAGAATGTGAACGTTTAACATATATTTTCTTCCAGCAGACGCAGCAGATCCATTCTCTCGGTCCGGGGTTGGATTCGATACCAGCCCGAAGCAAGAGACATTGGAGCAACCCTGCTGCAAGGGATTGCTCCGAGGATGACAATTTAGGAGTGGGATTGGACAAATTGGACAGGGTTACACTGAAATAACAGCCCTTGGCCGGGTAAAACCCGGGTCATTCCGGTACGTAGAACCGGCTGTTGTGGGAATGAGAACCGGCTGTTGTGGGAATGTTCAATTGCGTTGTCCACGTCGTAAATAGGGTGGCCGAGGACTTATTCGGTGACAATGCCAGGTTTCTCCCGGCGAAGAATTCGGACACGGCTGGGAGGTATGAGTTAATTCGAGAGCAGAGTTCTTCTACGGAGGGGCCTGTTGCCAGAATCGTACAGTCGTCGGCGTAAGAGACGATCGAGACACCCTCTGGTGGGGGGGGGGGAAGTCTCGATATATAATAGTTGAACAGGAACGGGGATAGGACACCACCCTGTGGCACCCCCTGTTTAACTATTCTGGGTTTTGATCTTGCGCCTCTGAACTCAACCGACGATTGACGTCCACTCAGGTAGTTGGCAGTCCAACGTTTAAGACAGGGAGGAAGGGACGAATCTTCAAGGTCTTTCATTAGTTGCGCAGGGTTGACCGTGTCAAAAGCTTTGGCCAAGTCAAGCGCAACTAGCACTGTCCTGTGGTTTGGACGCTTTTGGTTTAGTCCGTCCCCTATCTGAGTGGTTATGGCGTTCAGCGCGGTGGTGGTGCTGTGATTTTTGCGAAATCCATGCTGATGTTCGGCGAGCCGCAGGTTTGCGGTGAAGTACGGCAACAAGGTGGCTTCCAACACTTTCACTACTGGCGAGAGGAGAGATATCGGGCGATATGACTCCCCTACGGCAGCTGGCTTGCCAGGCTTTAGTAGTGGGACCACCTTTGCTTGTTTCCATCTTTCAGGAATAACAAAGGTGGAAAGGGAAAGGTTGAAAATTTGTGTGAGGTATCTTATGCCTTCGTCGCCGAGGTGTTTCAGCATCAGCATGGAAATGCCATCGGGACCGATATATTTGGTGTTCTTGGATCTCCGAATAGCCTCATGAACTTCTGTTGTGGAGATGGCAATGGGCGCATCGCTGTTTTTGTGTTTGTGCGCTTCCCTGGTGGCTCGGCGAATATCTTTGTTCAGCATAGGATGCATTACAAATTGTCGGCAGAAGGCGCTCGCGCATCTTTTTGGCTTCGACTGAACCTTATCACCGAAGGCGATGGATATTTTGTCGTTAGGTTTAGTCGGGTTGGACAAAGATTTCACCGTCGACCATAATTTGCCAACTCCAGCCGAGAGGTTGCAAGACCTTAGGTGCTCTTCCCACTTAGCGCGTTTGTGTTGGTCTACTAAGAGTCTGATTTCCGCATTGAGATCCCTTATTTGAGGATCCGTAGGGTCAAGGCGTCTAATATGGTCACGTTCATTTGCCAGGGCCGCTGCCTCTGCGGGGAAGAATGGACGCACTTCCTTTATTCTACCTGACGGAATGTGTTGATGGGAGGCTGAAATTAGGGCCATACGAAACGCCTTTTCCCCTTCTCGTACGTCAGACGGGGTAGGAAGAGCAGCGAAGGCGCTCTCTGTGGTGTTGAGAAAACCCTCCCAGTCGGCTTTATTGAAGTTAGTGTAAGTGCGTTTCTCAGCGGTGACAAAGTCGGTGGGGCGATCGATAGAGAGCACTATGGGTAGGTGGTCTGAAGCAAGCGTCAGCATCGGTCGCCAGTCAACGCAGTTTATTAGACCAGCGCTGACTATGGTGATGTCTGGCGAGCTAGAGCAGTTTACCGCCACTCTAGTGGGGGCATCTCCATTTACCGTGCAGAACGTCGAATCATCTATTTGGTCAGCCAGCTCCTGTCCCCTACCATCGGCCTGCAGGCTGGAGTGCCACAGGTCGTGGTGTGCGTTGAAGTCACCAAGGATGAGGCGGTTCTCGCCCCTGAGTAACGCACGAATGTCAGGGTGGTAATCCCTGGGACAACAGGTGGCAGGAGGTACGTAAATGTTTATGATTTCAAGGTCGACATCGCCTGACCGGACAACCATACCTTGACGTTCTAAGGTGGTGTCCCTCGGGTCGATGTCAGGCTCAAATAGACGATACTGCACAGATTGATGCGTGATGATGATGCCAGACCACCCCCAAGCCCTCTCGCACGGTCACAACGGTGTACATTGTACCCGTTGCAGGTCAAAAGAGACGACCTTCCACCTAACTTTGTCTCCTGAATCGCCGCGATCTTGATGTTCAGTCGCTTCATTAAATTTGTCACTTCAACAATTTTGCCAGTTAGGCCGTTGCAATTAAATTGCAGGATACCGAAGTGTGTAGGGGGAGCAGAGTTGATGCTGGGGGTCAAGGACTGGTGCGTATGCCTAGGTGGTAATAGGCTGGGTCGCGCACTACGGCGCAATCTTGAAGTCGAAGGAATCGCGTTACCAGGAGGTAGAGGCGAGTCGGACGACGTTGAAGGTTGCGTAGCTCAGCAGCATGGCGCAACGTACGTATCAGTCCATAGGTTCCTGTTCGCGAGTCCAGAGCATATGAGCAGGTGACACAGGCCAAGGCAGTTGTTGCACTTGACTGATGCCAACGGCGTATATAATCTTAACCGACAAACAGTGCACGTAGTATAAGGGACCAGGAGCTGATGGTTGTGGCTTATACTCGTGCTAATGCTGGAAGAAGAGGGGCTGACCGAGGGGGTGGGAGAGAGCGGACGCTCAGCATTGCTCAAATCCACTTGGGAAGTGCTACGTAGGGAGTAGCTGTGAGCTGCTGTGTGAGATGTTGACGCCTGTGGGCGTGAGCGGCCGCTCGAAAGGTCTACTTGCTGATGTGCATTGTTAGTGCTGGTCGTGGAGACTGATGTGACAGAGTCAGACATATGTGGCGGAGCGATACTTGATCGACGACGGCCACTGGACGTCATAGGACGTGAACAGCAAGGGGCCACAAAAGTTTTATAAAAACTAGCGGGTCTATGAGTAGAGGGATTTAGTCCGGAGCAACTAGTTAGATGCAACCATCTGCTACAGTTAGAGCATTGTACCGAATGTGAACGTTTCACATAAATTTTCTTCCAGCATACACAGCAGATCCATTCTCTAGGTCCGGGGTTGGATTCAATACCAGCCCGGAGCAGGAGAGTCTTGAGCAGTCCCGCTGCAAGGAGCTGCTCGGAGGATGACATTATTGGGGGGAGGATAACTGACGGTTTAGGCAGGGGGGTAGTGAAATAGCAGCCCTTGGTCGGGGAAACCCCGAGTCATTCCGGTACGTAGAACCGGCTGTCGTGGGAATGCTGACTCATCTGTCTAGACTAATACTTACTTGTCTGGAACGTACACACCCCAATAGGGCATGGATTTTTTAAATTTGTCATTATTATTGCATAGTGGACATTTAAAGAAACTTCCAGCTGTTTGTGCATATTTTTGTAGGCAGAATATATGAAACCATCCATTGCGACAACAAGGTGCATGCAACATTTTCGCTGCACAAAAAACTGAAGTTTTATTGTAAATTTGATCGAGGCAAATGCAGCAGCTTTCTGAACGAGCTGGGCGTGTTTTCGGCTGTGTCACGTGGCGATCGCAATATGCACGATATGGTTCGACAAATTGATATCTAGCATTATTTTCAATGCCACATACATAGTGAAAGGAAAGGACGCAGCTACGTTTAGAACAACAAACATTAGCGCCATTTTTATGACAGTAACAGCATTTCTATAAATGTAAAAAAATAAAACATTAATTAAATAAACGAAATGGCATTTTATTGATATGCATGCTTATTTTCGCTTAATATTGAAACTAATTTTTATGTAATGAAAAAATATTTTTTTTAAGTATTTTTAATATTCTACAAAACAAGGCGAATTTACTTATAGTATATTCCACTTGGGTGATATCATAAGAGCATATGAGCAATGGCTTCTTTTGTCACTTCGAATCTGACAGAAGCTGTGGGAATTTCACTCAGTAAAACTTTAAGTAAAATACAGGTGATCGTGACAAGAAAAGGCAACAACAAAAATTTACAAATTTGAACTATTAGTTGCGTTCCAGTTTGCTGACCTGGGTCGGGTCACGGTCATAATTTAACAGGAACGATGCGGGTCAGCTGCATGAGAGTTGTTCTTGTAAATAAGTGTGTATACATATGCATGTTTGTGCCACTAAGCAAATAAGGGTTGGCTGTCAAAAAATCTACTACAAAAAAAATCTACTACTACGGATCAGAAACTGACCCAGAAAAATATCAAGATCACAGCGTTGTTGTTGCATTTACATGCAAAATTTTATACAGGTCTGGGTTTGTGTTTAACTGGAACACGCCAATTAACCAATCAAAATGGCAACAACTTTTTGCGTTTCGAGAGAGTTTAATGTCATTCGCATTTTACTTATACTTTTTGCAAGTTTTGTACACGAACACAGCTAAAGTATGTGTGTGTGTATTCAACGACGAATTCGCCGCGCTACACCTAGTGTAAATTCGCCAATTCTGATCTTATTTCAAATACTTACCATTTTCCGGAATTTTTTACGCTGGTTTTCTACCAACTCGGAAAATTCCACATTAGTACCAGATGGTGGTTGTAATCCAGTGGAAAAAAGCTGAAATAAAGATGAGACCTTGGTCAGTGACTTGATGTAGCATTAAGAAATGTACAGAAATGAATTTTGGGCAGCAATAATTGAGGTCGCATAGCCGGTGTTGGATCAGCTAAGGGTATTCTTTTCAAGCAAAAAAAGGCCTTCTGCACATAAATGGCGTCATGGATCACGCTACTCCATTCCGGATCGGATCACGGTCATTTTTTAGACATGTTTTAGCAGTTACGTCATAGATCAACAGATTTCAGACACTCTGTGTTCAAACACAGATACAAATTTCTGAATGAAGTAGTGTTAAAATTTGAGGAAAAAAGGGTAATTCTTTACGACCGTACGTAACTGCTAATACACCTCCAAAAATATCGAGAGAGGTCCCAAAAACCAATATTTTCAGTAGTTTGCGAGATATTTGCAATCAAAGTTCAGAATTTTCTGTCATTTTCATGTGGTTGTTGTAATCACAAATTACACTGTGAGAACAGAGTGGCGCGGAAGGACATCACCGTGCGGTAGCCACGGCTATGGCACACACCCGGAGTTGGAATGGCGTAGCCAGGATTTTATTTTTGAAGCGCAGCCGAAGGCCGCCAATACCAAAAGGTGTTCTGCACATAAAAACCATCGATCGGACCCCTATATCAGGATTTGACCTGACAATTATATCTAAGGTAATACTTTCCACCCAGCGTCAAGTGTTAATACACGTCCAAAAATCTAGGTAGAGGTATCAATAGACGCGTCTTCACCACCGTAACAATAATCTGGAGCCACGGCTATGGCAACCACCCAGAGCTGGAATGGCGTAGCCCAGGGTTATTTTGGGAAGCGCGGCCGAAGGCCGCCTACGCGGAAAAGTGTTTCGCACATAAAAAACGTTGATCGGGCCCCGAATTGGGGATCTGACCCGGGTCAATTTTCGGTTTTTCACTAAAACAAAAAAATTAAAGGTATTTGTTTCCTTTGGCACTCAACTACTAATAAATTAGCTAAAAATATGATAGGGGTATCAAAAGACGCGTTTTGACCTCAGGATCAAGGATCCGAAGTCGAAATTTAATTTTTTTGTTCCAGTGAAAAGTTATTAACAAAAAACCAAAAAATTACCCAGGTCAAATCCCGATTTAGGGGCCCGGTCCATGTTTTTTATGTGCAGAACACCTTTCCGAGTAGGCGGCCTTCGGCCGCGCTTCAAAAAATAACCCTGGGCTACGCCATTCCAACTCCGAGTGTGTGTCAATTTTCGGTTTTTCACTAAAACAAAAAAATTAAATTTCGACTTCGGATCATTGATACCGAGGTCAAAACGCGTCTTTTGACACCACTGTCATATTTTTAGCTACAAATACCAAAAATATACTCAACCAAAGCTACAAAATTCCCGTGCTGGGGTACTCAATCTTTAAGGAAGGCAACACTGAAAAAGGTCAAGCAACAGGGGAATCCCCTGGAAAACATTTGGTATGTTGTTGTTGTTTGGTATGATTGGGCACACCGGCGTAGAACTCAACTTTTAACTTCACAAATGCAATTTATTTAGCGTCTTTTGATATCACTCCCGACATTTTTGGACGCGTATTAGCACTAGGCATCGGCCAAAACCATCACCCAACTGATTACGATATACATATACATATGTGTACTCACCAAGCAATTGAAATGAACTACTCTATTTTCTATAACACCCATCGTTCCATATTCAATCTCATTGTAACGGTTCGAACCACAAAGCGAACATTCCATTTTGTCCAACACCTTTTTATACTTTTGTAGAGCGATATTAATGTTTAATTAATACAATAAAAGATCTTTCAGCACTTAATATATGAAGAAACCCGGCAATAATTATAAATAACGCGAAGACGACTTCTGACCATACGTACGAATGTTGGGAATAATGATCAGTGTTGTCGTTTGCAAAATTTCTATAACAGGGAAAATCACCATTGGTGATGTGTTTCACAGTGACTTGAAAAGAAAGTGAAGTGATTATTCCCTGCAAAAAACCGAAATACTGCGTACCATACTCCATAGAGTACTCCTTAAGGAGTAACGGAGTACTCCAACACTTATCCTCATTCATATAAAAAAGGTGGGTATTTGTTTCCTTTAGCACTTTAGCAGATCGAATCCTATTTAGGGGCCCGATCCATGTTTTTTATGTGCAGAACACCTTTTCGCGTAGGCGGACTTCGGCCGGTGGTCCAATTTACATGGCGATGTCCGGGATCGCACCCCTAAACCTGGGTCATTTTTCGGTTTTTCGCAAATATTTTCCAAAATAATGAAATTATTGGTTGAGCGGAGTTATATTCATGCTCCTGGGTCGGAAACGCGTCTTTTGATACCTCTCCCGACATTTTTGGACGCGTATTAGCACTCGGTACCCCACGTAAACGATTATCCATGTTTTTTATGTGTAGAACACCTTTCCGGGTAGGCGGCCTTCGGCCGCGCTTCAAAAAATAACCCTGGGCTACGCCATTCCAACTCCGGGTGGTTGCCATAGCCGTGGCTACCCCCACGGTGATGTCCTTCCGCGTGCCACTCTTTTCTCACAGGGTAATGTGATTACAACAACCACTTGAAAATGACAAAAAATTCTGAACTTTAACTGCAAATATCGCGCGAACTACTAAAAATATTGGTTCACCGGAGTTATATTCATGCTCCTGGGACCAAAGCGCGTCTCCTGATACATATCTCAACGTTTTTGGTTGTGTATTAGCGCTCGGCACCCCACGTAAACGATTACCTGTAGATTTTTGGACGTGTATTAACACTTGAGTTTGGATGGAAAGTATTACCACCAAAATTTCTAAGTACATAAGGATGTATTCAAAGAATGTCAGCAAAGTAAGCTATGTTTTAAGTGTGATACACTGCATGCCGACATTAGGCTATTGTCTACAAAATTACAAACGAGAGATGATGTGATAACTTCTCTTATGTCCGAAGTAATTGAACTGAGAAATATTGTTGGTGATCTGCGTAAGCTGTTACCGGACTATGCTCTTAGTACAAGCAAACGTGAAGAGTTGACTGATAACGCAAATCGTTCTCACATCAGTTCTTCTTATGCACCTCTTACCGCCGCTGAGGGTCATGTTTCTGTACCTGATTCCTTGCGTACGTCTGATGCTGTTGCTGTTTCTGCGGCTGCTGCTGTTGATGCTGCTGTTGTAGCTGTACAAGTAAACTCTTCTGTTCCTGATAAGAATACGGTAGGAGATATATCTATTCTAAATGTACCGGCTGTTACGTACGAGGTCACAGATACTAGTTCACATTCTGTGAATCCAGTACAACTTACAACGGTGGGCAATGGTAATGAGAAAAATGTATCTAAATCGAAAAGGAATACGGATGGTTCTGTTGCGTCGGCACCACCCCCTACTGCCTCTGGGCCAGTTAAATCTTTTACTCCTTCATCTACCTGTGCTACTACTGATGCTGTGTTGCCTTTGAGTTTTGCCACTGTGGTTGCTCAAAGTACTGTATCAGTGGATACAAATCATGAGACTCCAAATGTGCAACGGAATGAACAACACCAAAAACATCAACCTGTTGTTAATTTAGAGTCTGGGTTTAAACACGTAAAGAGGAATACCCGGAAAAATTTAAAAAAGCCACTAGTTCTTGGCATGAGTAATAACTCTGAACTTCGTGTTGCTTCTAGTATGAGGTGGCTACATGTCTCATCGTTTCTGCCCAATGTGACTGAGGATGATATATTAAACTACGTCTCGAAACATGCAGCTATTAACAAGGTTCATTTGAAATGTGATAAGCTCGTTAAAAATGGCTCAAATCTGTCTGATCTGCGCAGAGTTAATTTCAAGCTTGGTGTATCAGAGTCATTCGTTGATAAAGTAGTGGATGCAAATATCTGGCCGGTTAACGTAGTACTTCGCCCGTTCCATTTTTTTCCAAAAGCCGGTGTAACTCAGCCAGCTACGTAGCTACATTTGCTAATGATGAAGTCCACGCAAGATCGCTTAGCATTTTTTACGAAAATGCCTCTGGGCTTAGAACAAAATCGAAGTCTTTGTTTGATTTTAGCTCACACATGAGCTTTGATGTATTCGTTTTCGTAGAAACCTGGCTAAATGACGATTTTTATGACGGCGAATTTTTCGATCCTAATATTTACAATGTTTATAGAAAAGATCGGGATGCAATAAAAACCGGTTTGGCTCGGGGTGGTGGGTGTCCTAATAGCTGTTCAGCGTAGATATCGTTCATCGCTGTTTTTGCTGCAGAATGCGGACTCACTGTTGGATCAGCTATGTGTATGCATAAATGGTTCGTCAACACTCCTTATATGCGCTTCTTATATTCCGCCTGGTAGTACAGACAGTTTGTATAGGTCTCATACAGATAATGTTGTAGACTTAGTTTCTAAGAAATCTGAGTGTAGTTTTTGTATCCTGTAGTGGAATTCACTAACTTCGATTACGACATTCGCAATCGACATTTCGTCCTAACCGATATCGATCACGATATTGGTATTCACTAACTTTTTTTTCTCGATTTTCGCTTATTTGCAATCAGCTGTTTCGCAAAGTAGACGACACACAATTTGCAGTTGTTTTCTATGTCGTTAAATAAAATGCACATAATTTGATTTTTTTTTATTAAAAATTGAAATAATACTATATCCATATAATTATTATTAAAAAATGGCATCTGAGAACATAGAGTATGTTTTATAGCGAGATGAGAAATCCTTTGCCCGCATCGTTATAGATAAGTTAGTGAATCGCATATTCGATAGTGCAAGCGAACCGAATCGCTATTGAAAATCTCGAAAAATCGAACCGAATCGAATCGCTAAAAGTTAGTGAATTCCACTACTGGGTGATTTTAACTTAGGAAATGTGTGCTGGGCGACAGTGGGGGAAAGTCCTGATTTGTACCCAAATAACGTGAATAGTTTTCCTGAAACTTATGTTGTTGACAATTTAATGAGTGTTAATCTATCCCAAATAAATACAATTGTAAATAAACGGTCAAGAATTTTAGACCTAATTTTTATTAATGACAATATGAGCTTTTCTCTTGAGGAATGTCTCGATCCTCTGTCGTGCCCCGGCCTGCATCATGTTCCTCTGTCCTGCAATTGGAGTTTTACGAGTTTAGAAGTGTTGAGTTAGATATGCACCTTCAAAATTATAATTTCAAAAATTGTAATTTTGCTGCTATCAACGATAGAATCAAATTGCTTGACTGGGATAATATTTTTGCGGGGGGTCATGTAACGGAGTGCTTTGACCTTTTCAAGGACAAAGTCAACCAAATCTGTTGTTGTATGATTCCTCGAGTTAGGAAAAAGTGCTATAAAATTCCGTGGTATACAAGGAACTTAAAAAAGCTTAAGAATTTAAGAAATAAATTCTTTAAAAGGTTCAAACTTTCGAAATCGCCTATTCATAAAAACAAGTATTTTTTATTCAAGTAAGTTCAAATCTTTAAGTAAAATACTGCATAAAAATTATATTGCTAAATTCGAGTATAATATTAAAGTAAACCCGAAATCTTTTTGGAGTTACGTAAAAGCCAAGAAATCGTGCTCAAGTATACCGTCTCAAATGTTTTATAATGAAACTGCTGCACATTCCCTCGCGGAAGCCGTCAACCTCTTTGCTGATTTTTTCAGCTCAAATTTTGAGTCTGAGACGATCTCAAGTGAAGTTCCGGTTACCAATGCTGGTACTCCTATCAACTTTGGTGAACTTTCCTTATCTATTGATGACATAATTCGTGGCATTTCTGCGATCAAATCATCAAGACATACGGATGTAGATGGTTTTTGTTCTTTTTTGTTAAAAAATATTGCAGCAATTGCCTACCCTATTATGTTACTTTTTAATAAATCCCTTAGGTACGGTAATTTCATAAATGCTTGGAAAGTGACTTCTATTACCCCGACTTTCAAGTGTGGTAACAAAAGTAACGTGGCCAACTACCGTCCCATTTCTAAACTGTCTACAATTTCAAAATTGTTTGAAATTGTAGTTAAGGATAAAATATTTTTTGCAGTAAAATGTTTGATAACCCCCAACCAGCATGGTTTTATGCCTGGTAGGTCTACTGTTACCAATCTTGCAGTATTCACTGAACTCTGCATTTCTGCATTTAATGCGAGGGTACAGGTTGATACCATCTACACAGACTTTTCGAAGGCCTTTGACAAAGTTAACCATTCGCTACTAATATCCAAACTAGCTAGTCTGGGTTTTCACTCTAGCATGTTATCTTGGGTGAAATCATACTTGGTCGATCGAAGTTGTGTAGTGGTTGTAGATGGAATCTGCTCGCAATCGTTCACTGCTACGTCGGGTGTACCCCAGGGGAGTGTTCTGGGCCCTCTTCTTTTGTAATTTTTATTAATGATATACGTCACTGCTTCAAGTACTCCAATTTTTTACTGTATGCAGATGACTTGAAGATTTTCAAGACTGTTACGAGTCAATTAGATTCTATCAGGCTCCAGTCGGATCTTGATAATGTAATCGACTGGTGTAGTAATAATCGTTTACAACTAAATATTAGCAAGTGTCATAGTATTTCGTTTTCCAAGACCCGAAATATCTTTCCTGCCAGGTATCATATTGGTGACTCTATGCTGGGTGCTGTGGATGAAATATCTGATCTTGGCGTAGTTTTCGATTCCAAGTTTCTTTTTCACAGCCATATTAACTATGTTATTGCAAAGTGCTACTCTACGCTTGCGTTCATTCGCCGTTTCAGTACGGATTTTAGTGATCCATATACCTTAAAACTTCTATTCACATCGCTGGTAAGATCGAAGCTAGAATATGGTGTGTTTATTTGGAGGCCATACCATGCATGCCACATAAGCCGACTTGAGCGTATTCAAAAGACTTTTCTGCGTTTTGCACTCCGGTCTTTGCGTTTTCAAGATCCAGTACCATCATACAGTTCGAGGTGTCTTCTAATTAGTTTGAAAACCTTAAACAGTAGAAGGTCTATCTTAGCTCTAACACTTCTTTACGACATTGTAAATGGGACGATTGACTCGCCATTTCTTTTGGAACGTATACGTTTTAATGTTCCATTTCGGACACTTCGAAACCATGATTTTTTTTCTTTAGATAGAGTCAGAACGACGTATGCATCTAACTCACCAATTGCTAGGGCTATGAGGGAATATGATTTGCTACTTAGCTCTAATGATATGGATTTTTCAATGAATAAGTTTAAGTTTAAACAGTTGTTGAATGAACTAGTTTAATTAGTAAATACGTCATATTTAAGATATTATTTGTAAATAGTCTGTAAGGAATTCCTAATTGTCCTAGATTTTTAGTGAAATAAAGAAATAAAGAAATAAAAAATATACTCAACCAAAGCTACAGAGTTCCCGGGCTGGGGTGCTCAATCTTTAAGGAAGGCAACACTGAAAAAGGTCAAGCAACAGGGGAATCCCCTGGAAAACATTTGGTATGTTGTTTTTGTTGTTTGGTATGATTGTTTGAAAAGTTATTAGTGAAAAACCGAAAATTGACTAGGGTCAGATCCCCAATTCGGGGCCCGATCCACGTTTTTAATGTGCAGAACACCTTTCCGCGTAGGCGGCCTTCGGCCGCGCGGTAATACTTTCCACCCAACGTCAAGTGTTAATACACGTCCAAAAATCTAGGTAGAGGTATCAATAGACGCGTCGTCACCACCTTAACAATAATCTGGAGGGGGAAATCCAATATTTTTAGAATTTTGCGAGATATTTGCAGTTAAAGTTCACAATTTTTCTGTCATTTTCATGTGGTTGTTGTAATCACATTACCCTGTGAGAAAAGAATGGCACGCGGAAGGACATCACCGTGGCGGTAGCCACGGCTATGGCAACCACCCGGAGTTGGAATGGCGTAGCCCAGGGTTATTTTTTTAAGCGCGGCCGAAGGCCGCCTACGCGGTAAGGTTTTCTGCACATAAAAAACATGGATCGGGCCCCTAAACCCGGGTCATTTTTCGCAAATATTTTCCAAAATAATGAAAATATTTGTTGAGCGGAGTTATATTCCTCCCCGTCATTTTTGGACGCGTATTAGCGCTCGGGGTAATACTTTACGGTTTACGTCAAGTGTTAATACACGTCCAAAAATATAGGTAGAGGTATCAATAGACGCGTCTTCACCTCCGTAACAATAATCTGGAGGGGGAAATCCGATATTTTTAGCATTTTGCGAGATATTTGCAGTTAAAGTTCACAATTTTTCTGTCATTTTCATGTGGTTGTTGTAATCACATTACCCTGTGAGAAAAAAATGACCCATAGAGTCGGAACGGTGGCATGTTGCCACCGTTCAGGGCAACCACCTGGAGTTGGAATGGCGTAGCCCAGGGTTATTTTTTGAAGCGCGGCCGAAGGCCGCCTACGCGGAAAGGTGTTCTGCACATAAAAAACGTGGATCGGGCCCCGAATTTGGGAGCTAACCCGGGTCAATTTTCGGTTTTTCACTAATAACTTTTCACAGAAACAAAATATTGCTTTTCCCCCTTCTGATTATTGTTACGGAGGTCAACACGCGTCTTTTGATACCTCTCTCAAGATTTTTGGACGTGTATTAACACTTGACGTAAACCGTAAAGTATTACCGCGCTCGGTACCCCACGTAAACGATTACCAAAAATATACTCAACCAAAGCTACAAAATTCCCCTGCTGGGGTACTCAATCTTTAAGGAAGGCAACACTGAAAAAGGTCAAGCAACAGGGGAATCCCCTGGAAAACATTTGGTATGTTGTTGTTTTTGTTTGGTATGATTGGGCACACCGACGTAGAACTCAACTTTTAATATAAGAAATGCAATTAATTTAGCGTCTTTTGATATCACTCCCGACATTTTTGGACGCGTATTAGCACTAGGCATCGGCCAAAACCATCACCCAACTGATTACGATATACATATACATATGTGTACTCACCAAGCAATTGAAATGTACTACTCTATTTTCTATAACACCCATCGTTCCATATTCAATCTCATTGTAACGGTTCGAACCACAAAGCGAACATTCCATTTTGTCCAACACCTTTTTATACTTTTGTAAGCGAGATTAATGTTTAATTAATACAATAAAAGATCTTTCAGCACTTAATATATGAAGAAACCCGGCAATAATTATAAATAACGCGAAGACGACTTCTGACCATACCATTGTAAAATCCTACAAGTAAGTTATCTTTGTTCCTTTCTCTTTCTAACACACAGGCTTTTGACACTGAGAAAAACGTCAAATCAGCGGTTGACACTGAGAAAAATGTCAAAAAAAAAGCTAGTACAGCAACCCCTATCGCAGCAGGGATGTAATTTTCATTCAAATATGGAGCGAAATTCCAGAGAAGGGCTGCTGTGTAGGTTAACTTTTGAAGCATATTTAGTATGGAAATATGAGCCGAAATGTGTCAAAGGACAAGTTCTAACTTAACATTGCAGAAAATAATACTATATGGCATTTAGAATGGAATAAAATGTTGCTTTAAGTACTGAAAAATTTATGGAGAAGCTAATCCACTTAATGAAGAAAAACATATCGACGACAAGACCACTTTTTCGCAATTAACCTTTGGTTTTCTTTGTTGCTAGTAGCATGTTGAAGCTAAAATAAATAGTCGCGTAAAAAATTTTGCGGCAGTTTTTATGATTCACATATTGGTTGTTTTTAAAATATCGTTTGTGCTAGAGCTAGGCATTTTCCAGACTAAATTTGTTTGAAAGTGAAGTGGATCGTTCACTTCGTTCAGTCCTTCAGCCGTTCAATACTAAGTTTTCTTTTCAATATGAACATAAACTCGGGAGGAGTTAACCGTTCGGTAGGAGTTCACCGTTTGCTAGGAGTTCACCGTTTGGTAGGAGTTAACCGTTTGGTAGGAGTTAACCGTTCGAACAAATATTATTATACTACTAACTTTCCCCCAATTGAACAGATTTTGTCGAGTCCAATATGTTTTCTTATACAAATTTAACAACAAAATAACTAATTTACTAAGCTATTGACGTGTTTGAAATAAGCAGAGGCACATCATCCACTATTTTTCACCATCTTCTAAGCGTTTGCACGACTAACGACCAGAATTGTTATACGGCAAGCGACATAAGACATTAATGCTTTACCGCTTTAGTAAGGATACCGAAGTGTAAGCAGCTGTTAATATGAATTTTGCACGTAATATCTAAACATTTCGTGACACAATGTGCTAAAACTAATTAAAACAGGGAAATTGGTTCCATACCGAACTGAAGACAAATTCAACAAATATTATATAGTTAACTATTTTTTATTACTGCTTTTACTGGTATAATTGGGTAAATACATGATTGAGCTTAACACCTGCTAAAAATAGATAGCAATGAATGAGTTTTCAGGCTTTTGACATTATGCAAACATTTAAAGTGCGTTGTAATAAAGCGATGCCTAAGAAACTTGCGAGTACTATGTGAATGCACCTTTAGTTGAACATTTTTGCGCATATATGCAAAAAGATATTTGAGCGTGTTTTTGCTTGTAAACACTTTAAAATGGTGGGGAACTTCATTTAGATACGAAATAAATAAGAGAAGTTACTATTTTGTTCAAGTATTTGCTGAAATTTACCATATTAGCACATGGTATTTTAGTGTAAACAAGGAAGAACAAGAGAATTCCCATGGCAACATCAGCTACACGGTTGCTTCTGCGAGTACCACAGGAAAGTTTTACAAAGTTTAAGAAGATATCATAAAATGGTCTTTAAACAGAGAAAACTTTTGTACAAACTACTTTAAATTAAATTACCTGCAACAATAAATAGTTTTCACCAACTAAATTCTTATATTTACATAGTTATCATACATTTTTCAATAGGTAGTCGTACTTTTTTTTCAGTCCACATGAATGAGACCCTGCGTATTTCGCCTCTGAATTCGGAGCTCCCAGTCAGGTGAGCACAGCTGTTAGTCGAACAGCTGATTGATAACTTACTTGTAGAGCTTTACAATGGACCATACGTACGAATGTTGGGAATAATGATCAGTGTTGTCGTTTGCAAAATTTCTATAACAGGGAAAATCACCATTGGTGATGTGTTTCACAGTGACTTGAAAAGAAAGTGAAGTGATTATTCCCTGCAAAAAACCGAAATACTGCGTACCATACTCCATAGAGTACTCCTTAAGGAGTAACGGAGTACTCCAACACTTATCCTCATTCATATAAAAAAGGTGGGTATTTGTTTCCTTTAGCACTTTATTTCTTTTGTGTAATATGTTGATTTTTTTTTCTTTTTCCAAAAAAAAACTGTGATAGTTGATAAATAACTAAAATATCTTTAATATTATTGCATTTAAAACTAAGTAAACGTGTTAAATATGCTTTAAAATGGTTATTTTACAATCTGACTGTGAAACGTACTCATTCGCATGTGAACATTGCCGTTTTTTATTCACCACGGCAAATATCGGATTTCAACCCTGTTTTTGGTGAATATGGAAACAAATTGACAGATGTGCGTGAGTGATCAAAAGAATTGATTTGGAATTCTTTTCGAGCGTGAATCAAAGCATTCACACAAGTGTTTAAAAAAAAATTACTGCAGTGAAGTTGGCAAAATTTTTGTGTAAACATTGTAAAACAACAACATTGTATACATGTACATATTTTCAATTATTTACATTTACTATATTTTATGCCCTATGCTCCAATTTATTTGTTTATTTCCTCTAGTTCACGCGCGCAAAAAAAACTGTAAACAGAGCTGTGAGTATTTCGATTGTGATTCCTTATTTTGACAGCTATGAAATGGTGAAAATACGATTTTGCATATACTCACCAAAGATTCACGCTCACGTTCACGAAGAACTGTACAGGGGTCTTAACGCGAAGACAACTTCTGACCATACGTACGAACATTGTGAATAATGATCAGTGTTGTTTCCAAAATTTCTATAACAGGGAAAATCACCATTGGTGATGTGTTTCACAGTGACTTGAAAAGAAAGTGAAGTGATTATTCCCTGCAAAGGGTTGGGTTTTATTGAGTGCACCGTGCCTATGAATGTTTTTTTAGTGGGGTAGAGGGGGTCCCAGAAATCACAGAAATAAAGCCCGAACTTGGAGGCAACTCATATTTTAAGAGAAAATCGAATTAAATTTTAAAACACTTTGATAACACTACACACAAAACTATATTACATTACACAAAAACCCCCTTCCACACAGTCCCGCACTGTTTTTTGCTCGAGTTTTGAGCGAATAACCGCTTTAAACATTTAAATTTTTATCACAGAAAGCCCGACATGTTTTTTCACTTGGCAAAAACAATGCCTTCGGATTAGTTGCAGTTACAGCGAGGAGCAACTGCTGATGGCTCTGAAGGAATAAACAAACTATGTTATGGCACGTTCACTGCAACATAGCTTGTTTATTCTTCATTTTATGAGTTATTTATAGATTTTCTTTACAATTGTTAAGAAGCGCGGAGATTTATCACGTTTATTAACCACGAACAGACATAATGCCGAAAACTAAGCAGCTTGCAACGAGATTAATTTCAACTAGTTAATAAAAAAAATGTTGCCAGACCTTCCAACAGTAATTGTAACAAAAACTTCTTATATTTTAGGTACTGGTGCAGTTCATGGGGCCCACCCAAAACTAGACCAAAAAAGTCGAGTGGGGTATCAAAAGACGCGTATTCACGTCTAGATTTAGAATCTGAAATGAGATTTTTTTTTCAGCCGCTCAAAAGTTATTTGCAGGTAAAGTCCACAATTTTCTGTCATTTTTATGTGGTTGTTGTAATGGCACATTAGGCTGAGGCAAAAAGTGTTGGGAAACGTGGCACGGGGAAGGACATCACCGTGGCGGTAGCCACGGCTAAGGTACACACCCGGAGTTGGAATGGCGTAGCCCAGGGTTATTTTTTGAAGCGAGGCCGAAGGACGCCTTCGCGGAAAGGTGTTCTGCACATAAAAAACATGGATCACGCCCCGAGTTGGAAAGTTTTACCCTCATAACTTTTGAACATTCGAAAAAAACAAACAAAAACCTCATTTCAGATTCTAAATCTAGTCGTGAATACGCGTCTTCCACTTTTTGGTCTAGTTTTCCACTTTTTTGGTCTAGTTTTGGGTGGGCCCAATAAACTGCATCATTACCATATTTTATTACAACTTTATCAAATATGAAAATTATGAGAATATGTTTGTAAAATTGTAGTTAATACTACTATTTAAATCTTTATAGCTATATCTGTTTAACTTGTTGTGATGAAAGCCCCTTAAGTTACTGTAATTTGCATGTGCTTCTGGTAGACATAGATATAAGGTATGGGTGTACAGTATTACCAAAAGTTATTTATCCCATATGTTCACTTGAGGCGCTATTACACTGAAAATACCTGTCATGTCATGTTTTCTTGCTAAAAACCTGTCTCAGTCCTCAAATTCAGTTTTTGAAAAATCTGCATATTCATTTACACATGTCTGGCACCTCCTATTACTCGCTGATGATTCAACTAGTACCAAACCGCTATTGTTGTTCACAAGTGATTCGGCCAAAATAGAAAGCAGTTTATTTGAAGACAGTTTCTACTGAACTGCCACAAACCTAGTCATCCAAACCGAGATCTATTGTATGAAGCATGTGGTTGGCGACTGAAAGCATGTTAGCAAGTTTGCGAAATAACTGTGTAGTATGTAATATTTTTCATCATGAATTGTTGTCAGCGCAAGTTGTCATGTGGGCTACAACTGGTGATCCACTGAAATGTTAAAAAAATAACTCTATACTTGTTTATTTTCTTATGCATTTATATTTTTACGTCTAATATACCATAAGTAGTTAATAAGAATCAAAAGCTTTTTAATACAGTCATCACCGTCTAAATGAATGTTTAGCAGCTTTGACAAGTTCTACAAATGGATCTGCACGTTTGCGTGAAATAGCTCTACGCCAAGCATATTCGACAATCATTTCGGCATAATTATCAGGATTATTGAAATTATCTTTGTGATAAAAACGTTTTGAAACACGCCAGTCCCCATCAATCTTTTCTGACTCGGATAATTTTTTTTCAAATTGTTTATTACGCCCAGCTGCTTGGTAGAAGTACCCATGATCCTGTAAGGTATTTTCTAGTTGATGAAATTCTGTACGAATTACCGTACCTTTAATAACATGTTTTTTAATTAACGGCAAAAGAACTTCTTCTGGTGATTCATCAACACAGCATATTTCTAATCTAAGGTCGTCACTATCATCTTCTATCATTCCTAGCACCCATTTACCTTCCATCGACTTTGCTAAAAGAAAAGGACAAAATTATGTACGTACTTACATATTACATACCGTTTTATATTTAAGATGTATATTTTACTTGGCTGTATGTACCTTTGCTAGTTTCGCTTTTGCCAAATTTTATTTCATCGACTTGTACCTTATTGCCTGTCCCACCAATTTTACCGACGCTGTCTTGCTTCTCAATATAGTAACGTACGACTGCTTGTCGACAAGTATTATACCAATCGACTATAGTGGCACTTGATAAACTTGGACCATCCAAAATGTTTTCTAAACGTAACATTGCGAAGGGCCAATGATGGGCATAACCATACATCACATAGAATATTAGTGTTGGTGGCATTTTGGAACGTTCGAACCAAGTGCCTTTAGTCCTTGAAATTTTAGTCCTGTCTCGGCATTTACCTCGCCGACAAGTAAACGAGCCCAAAGGACCACTATCTAGTAAGGACATCGGTACTTTATGTCTCCCGCACATACGTGTGCGAGGAATTAGACCACACTCTTCCGCAAATTTTATACATTGTTCCTTTGTGCCCAAGTTAGCTGCTATTTTCACTAGATTCCACATATTCTTAAGTTCGGCATTGGTTAGTTGCCTGCTTATAGGAGGATTAGCTGAAATATTTGTCAATAAAGTATGGATGAGTATATCTGTAATAAGAACTAAAGGGTATACTTTCCATCCATCCTCAACTGTTAATACACGTAAAACGTGTCGGGAGAGGTATTAAAATATTTATTTTCCCCCTTCGGATTATTGTTACGGTGGTCAAAACGCTACTTTTGATACCCGTCATTTTCGGACGTGTATTAACAGTTAAATTTAGATAGAAAGTATAACCGAACTAAAAATCACCTGGTTTATTTGATTCGGGTATTTCCATATTTTTTTGCTGTCTTCAAGATCCGATTATTTTATTAGACTATTTTATATCGTTTTGTAAAACAATGAAATTTGCCGGCCTTAAAAACCAAATCTGTTCAAATATCTAGTCCTGTGTAGTACTGTCCAGCGTTGCGCTTATGCGCGGTTAACATATGTATCGCCAATAGAGCGACCCTACCGAACAATCTTGATGCGCACGAACTCATCTAAGCATATGTGTGGTGAAGGACAACTCTTCTGATACCAAGGCCTTAGGTAGGTTGAAAAATATCACAAACGAAATTTGTAGGCCAAAATGGTTCGTTTAAAACTGTAAACAAGAGCGGCTGTCACTTTTTATGCATTCACAATGCAACTTTTCTGAGTTTTTCCCAAAACGTCACAATGACCAACTTTATTATGATAACTTAATGAGACTTTTGTGTAGACAAATATCCAACCCGTGATTAGGTTGTCATAACTATACATTGAGTAAACGGGCCGTACTCCAGTAATCACATCTAATTTCTATGTATTGTGGTGACTTTGCTGGGTACGCTCTCTGATATCCTTTGACTCTTTTATTTTTTCGAGTGATAACATAAGCGATTGTGAAATATCGCTCATCCCTAATCAGAAGAGGTAAACATATGGGGCAAAAGGAAAACATTGCTAAATTAATAGAAATTTAGGTCTTGTGTAATTAAAGGTACTATATAAATATGTTGCGAACAATTATAATCAATTTAAACAAGTTGAGGTAAGTAAAAAGTTTTAAAGAATTCATTCAAGAAAATTAATATAAAAAAAACATAACCTCGATTTCTTCACTGGCAATCTTTGCAGCCTCAATCCTCTTGTGGTTACACAAGTACGTGAAAAGGGACATTTAGCTCGACCACGGCTTAGAAATCCTTACTGGTTTATACGAAAAGAAAGATTAGTAAGTAAAATCGATTAAACACATGCACTTGGAAGTAATATTCAATGTAACCTTAAGGCGCGAGACACAACAGTGACATCGGAGAACAAATCTTTTATCAAAGAAGTAGTAAAAGATAAATATGGGCCACCATCACTTATAAAAGGTGTGCAAACTTATGATCAATCAGCTTTAATTAAAACAGAACAATTTGAAACTAAACCATGGAATGTCGGGGCCCGCCGTTGTGGTGTCATAGCACGGAAAATTGGTCAATATCCCCTTTGGCTTAAAAATGGTGTACGTATACGTACTACCTTATTACAGGTTGTTGATAATCATGTCATAAGATATATACCACCCGAAGAGTATCAACCAGCTCAACGGCCAAATGTTATGAATTTGCATAAGTACGGTTGCTTGTTAGTAGGTGCCGAATCAGTTGATCCCACAACACTGACCAAAGAGTATTGTGGACTATTTCGTGATTCTGGTGTTATGCCAAAACGTAATTTGGCACGTTTTCTAGTAACACCAGATGCCGCAATACCAGTTGGTACACCGTTAAATGTAGCTCATTTTCGTGTTGGTGATTTTGTAGATGTACGCGGAAAAACGTAAGTCCTGTATATATATGTACAATTTATATGGCTACATGTGTTATTCTCCATTTACAGTGTCGATCACGGTTTTCAAGGCGTTGTAAAGCGTCATGGCTTTAAAGGTATGCCTGCTTCTCATGGTGTAACAAAAACTCACCGACGTCCCGGTAATATTGGCGGTGGCGGCGAAAAAGGACGCGTTTGGCCGGGTACAAAAATGCCTGGTCATATGGGTAACCGTTGGCGTAAGGCGAAAGGTATGCGTATATGGCGAATCAATACAAAGTATAATGTTATGTGGGTTAGTGGTAGCGCTATACCTGGACCCACTAATGGCTTAGTGTATATTTACGATACTATATTACCACTGCGCAAGCATACAACAGCACCTCCTTTTCCCACAACCTTTGAGGATGAATTGGAAAAGTTAAATGGTACAGCGGATGATATTTGGTACGAGGAAGTTCATAATTTTAAAGATGATACCATAACCTTCCAGCCAGAAAGTACTAATTAAGTGTATAAATGTGTTTAGCAATAAATATAGCAATTTCTTAAGCCTTATGAGTATGGGAATAATTTTCTCAAATGGAACAAAATCGACAAGAGTAATGTCTAACGCTACAATTACTCCGCTTTTAATGTCGTGCTAAAAGTATTATACTGTTTTTCTAAACCAGTACTGTTTTTCTAAACCAGTATACACCAGCAGCCTATAGTGTAATAGAAAAATGCATAGACTTGTATTTGATGTAAACAACATTTATATTGCAAATAATGCTATAACTTTGCATACTTAGCACTAATATAAAAAACAACGTAAACTTATGTAAGTACACTAATTTGTATTAGAGAGTGCCATTTTTTTGATAAACATAATATTTCTCATCATTTTCTGCTTTAGCAGTTAATTTTCCTTCGCGCGCTAATTTTTCAAGATGATGTCCCACATTGAAAGCAGCAGCTGGCCATAATTGCTCTGGTGTTTCTTTATAAACATCACGTACAACATCCATAGCTTGTTGTGGCTTATTAGGATTACGATCGAAAAAGTCTATAATTTGTTGTTCACGTTGCATTCGATGTTTAATGTAATATTTCACTTTGTCAAGTGGTTGCTGTAAGAAAACTCATATAACCACTATGCCTTTACTCAATTGCACTCAACATTTACCTCAATAATATTGCCATGCCCTGGATATATGATTGTGGGTTTAATATCTAATATTTTGTGCAAACTTTGCATGTAATCGTATAACTCTTCAAATACTGCAGTGCCTTCGCCTAAAAAAGTTAATCACAAATATGTTACAATATTGTAAATGTTACGCTTTGGTGTGGATCGCAAATATTTCAATTCACCTAAAATACAATCGCCACTAAATAGTATGCCCTCATCTGTAGCTAAAACAATATGATCTGTTGTATGCCCGGGAGTATGTACTATTTTTAACTTGGCACCATCCACACTAAGCTCTTGTTTGTCTTTCAATGGGTACACTTTTATATCCGCTGGGATCTCTGGACAAATATCCATAACATCGGTGCGTGGATATTTATAAACCCTACAATCTTTAGTTTAAATAAAGCAAGGAATATATGTATTTATATAAGCCGACTAAAAAATGTCTGACAATATGCATACCACTTGAAGCACACACTTTAAACACATCCTTCACACCGCCAACATGATCATGATGCCAATGTGTAAGTATTATGGTACTTAGTGACGCTTGCTCCTGCTTTAAGACCCCATCCAAATGTGAGATATATTCCGGAACATCCACACCACCAGTATCTATTAAAATGCGTCTAATAAAAATTATGAATTATGACTGCATAGATTTAACCTTTGCTACTTGTGCATACTTTTTACCAGTGCCTAATAAATATGTATTGGTGCCCTGTAAAGTCATTGGACTGGGATTGCAACCCAGGATACGTATTATGGATGATGTAAGTCGCGTAACGGGTGGTATTAATGCCATTGTAAAATATTGCAAGTCAAAGAATTAACTGATAAGCTTGCCGGAATTGGTATAAAAACAAAACAAAGGCCTATTAGAGCCTATTCACAGTACCAATAAAACCGATTTGGCAGGTGGTTAAAAGAACAATAATAGGTGATTGATTTCACTACACCAAATTTATCGACCAACGCAAAAAGTTGTATTTGCAGCCCGATTTCACCATGGATCACACCCCCCCATTTGGGTTTTGACCAAGGTCTATTTTTGAAAATATTCGATCTCCGGAGGTGCATTCACATTGCTGGGATAGAAACGCGTATTTTGATACCCTTCCCGACTTTTTTGGATAAATATTAGCCCTCGGCACCGGGCGTTAACAGTTATCATCAAACAAACCTTAGACCTAGTGTCAAAGAGTTGCCTGGATGTGCACATCAGAGTCAAGGCGAATTCACTAAAATCGCCTTGATCAGAATGACAGATTTGTCCGGTAGGATTTTTATTGAAGTAAAACGAGTACATAATCGATAACTATGCTCATGTGCCGATACTCCACAGACGAAAATTTACGTTTTTTTTGTTGGCAATCAATTGTCAATTTTTGACATTAGTTTTGGGTGAACGCAGAGTAGTTGTACAATTTTTTTATTTTTTACTTATTGAAAATAGAGAAAATATTATTTTATTGCTGTTTAGTGGGCAAGGTAGATAATAGTTTTAAGGAAAGCACAATTGTTAGTTAGCCAGAAAGTAAAAAAAAAAACATTTATTTTGGCTACAGCCATTTCAATCGTAGTGGGTAATGGCCGGAATGAACAATTATTCAACGTTAATGTGAGTAATATTTTGTAATATTAACGATCTAAATCCTTTTTGCACAAATTTGATTTTACCCTTACAGGTATGCTACAAATCAAAAATCCAGCCAGAATGAAGATGATAGTGATGATCTAGAGGTTGTAGAAGACCACAGGCAGCAAACGCGACTACGTAATATCTATAGTGCTGGTCAATTGCAAGGTTCTATGATGTCCACACGCAATGCTGCAACATCATCTAGTGCTGCTACACCACCCAATACCCTCAATATACAGCCAATAAAGTGAGATTTATATTTATATATTTTTGCAAATTATGATAAAGTTTATTGAACTTTCAAGCTTTCCAATGCATGATGACCGAATTTTCCGCACACAAAATTATCTTGACAGCTTAGCAGGTTCAGGTCATGACCTTACAACGGTTGGTGCATCAACCGGCTTAAAATATGTCAATTCTGAACGTGATCTTTCTTTACCATTGGAAAAGCATAAAACGCTCGATAATTACTATGACAGTCAGGAAGATGGTAAGCTTGGTACATTAATTGATATGTATATGAATTTCCATGCTAATATTTTTATATTGAAGAAATTTCCATACGCAAGTATCTCGGTATAGGCGTTCAATGGGTTAGTTTAGTCACTGAAAATCTGCTCAGTCATCCGTTTATTGTATTACGTCGCCAATGTCAAGTATATAATGCTTCCAAGCGGTATGCTTAAAAAGTTGAATATTTGATAAACAAAATTCATTGATATAATAACTTCTAACAGCTATCATCTGCATCCCTTTGCACTTGTGCCCAGTATCATACATCTGCATCGACGACAAGGTGTTACTACACTATGGAAAGGCTTGGGAAGTTGTCTGCTTGTACGTGGTATGTCGTTAGCAGTGGATGATGTCATATCAAAGATTACGCATTGGCCAAAGTAAGTGTGCATTGTTACGTGGCTTAAATTAACTCTGAGTAACCGATTTTTCGAATCAAATCAATATTTAGTAATTCCACTACAACAATAATGACAATAAACAATATTCACGATCTTATTAAGTATTCAAACTAATTTAACAATATTTTCAGAGAAGTTGATAGCCGTACTTCGCTCAAGCGATTCGGGCAACATATAATTTTAAAATGGTATGCATTTGATTAGAAGACACCAAAGCAAAAAATATAAACATTTACTTGATTTTTCTTTAAAGCGTTAGCATTGCCATTGTTATGCCATTTTATTCAGCCTCTTTAGTGGAGACAGTCCAAAGCGATATAGCCAGTGAGAAACCCGGACTTTTTGATGTCTTTCGCGAAGGCAGTTTACGTTTGATCTATTGGAGTTCACCACAAAAAGGACGTATGCTACCGGCATGGGCGCTAGTAGGACCCTGCATATCTGTTGGAATTTCGAAATATTTATTTGGGTAACTTAAAGCAATCATTATTTGATTTGATGCGTATAATTAGTCTGTTTGCTTTAAATAGACTCGTCATCAAGGGCATTTCATCACGTATTATGCGTCGACGCATACAACAGGCGCAAGAACGTAAAGGCGCCAAATATAAAGATGACTCATTAGAGAATCAAAATGTCGAAATTTATTCAAACCTAATTGCTATGTTAACATCAGAAGTTATATTCTATCCATTTGAAACGATATTACATCGCATTCAATTGCAAGGCACGCGCACCATTATTGATAATTTAGACAATGGTTATGCAGTTGTGCCCATTTTAACAAATTATCAAGGTGCCATCGATTGTTATCGCACGACGATAGCGACAGAAGGAATTTCTGGTCTGTATAAAGGCTTTGGTGCTATAGTTTTACAATTTGCGGCACATATTGCGGTAATTAAACTTACCAAATGGGTAGTAACGCAAATAACAGAAGTGGTTTCTAGTCGACCACCACAAAAAGTAATGCAATATTACAATCTAGATCGTGGCCGCAACTCGAATTCAACGACAATATCACCAAGTCTTAGTTCTAATAGCGATTTAGATATAAAAAGCATGGGAAATCGTTCGGTTGACTAAACTGTTAACTTGTGCGCTTAAATTATAATATATTGTATTATTCATAGAACAAAAACGTGACAAAAACTAAAGAAATGAAAAAATTGTGTTAAACGATGTAAAAATCGATAAAAAGCTCACATGCTTCTAGTTACAATTAAAAACTGATACTAAATTCAATAATTATACTTAATATTGTATATTTAATAGAAGTAGATAAATTGCATGATTTTATTATGCAGCATTCATTAGTACTACGCGTATAAATACTGTAAATTTTGTTAAATTACAAATAAAATCGATGCGAATATACAAAATAGATGGCACATATGTATATGAGTTTGAGCTTCGGATTATTATTATGATTTGTTTGAAAAAAGTTTAAGTAAATATTTAACTGTATGACGGGACGGTTTAAATAGGGTTACTTATATTGATATAAGCAGTAAGTATTAATAAAATGGATGTACACAGATGTTTTACACTTTCCGAGTGCGTTTCTGCGATTAGAGCTCCCACAATAGCAGTGCTGCAAAAAAAGACACGCATCCGCAAGATAAAGGTAGAGAAGCAATCGAAGAGATGTTAACCTGTTTCTTCATATTTGATGTTATCTGCCTGTGGACTTGAAAGTACTTGCTATAAAAGGGTCAATTATGGCACGCCACTGTTAATTTAACCTAAGCACTTCATTTTTATGAATGACATTTGACGTCCAAGAAAAGTTTAAAAATAATTTAATTACTTTTTAAGAAATATCAACAAATTTTTTTAAAGTAATTTTTTCAACTTCTCGGTCAATTTTTTATTAAACAACTACTAAACAAAAAAGGATAATGACGTTTCCTATAAATAAATTAGCAATAGCTGAATATTCTGCAGAATTGATGGTTTATTTCGAAAAACATAAAATAATTGAAATTGTAACGGTATGAACCTCTAACACATACTCTTTACATAAAAACATGTAAAACTTTTTTGCAGCGTTTAATTGCTGAAATCGGTATTATACGCCCTACAAATCCACAACATTGGATCGCCACAAATATACGACGTATAGCGGATGAGTTTTATAAGAAATGCTTGACAGCTAGCTACACGGGCAGTAAAGTTGGTAAGCAAAACTTCAAATGCTCTAAAAGAAAATTGTTTTGTATTTAACATTATTTTTGTTAAAAAACAATAATCTAGATTACTGTCAATTACCACGACACTTTCATCATCGCATAGTCATATTTGGACGTAGCGGTTCGGGTCGTAAAACTCAAGCAAATGCCATGGCGAAACGTTTCAATTTAATCTATAGTAAGTTATAACAGGCATACCTTCTGGGAAGAGTTAGGTTGTTTAGCCTTAATGAGTCCCTGTGAGTTGAGTTCCTTGAACAGCGAAAAGCCGCTCGGATTTCGGAAGGTATACACTTCGCTACAAATTTCAGAAAAGTCTTTAACCAAATACAAGCGAGCTTGCCCTTACCGCGGGTATGCACTAAAAGCCTAACCTGCTGGGTTCCTTAAATCGGTCATATTATACACGAATTCTTTGCGAGTCATTAGTCAAAATTTTTTCTTCACAGTTGATGCTGAGAACCTCATCTACCAAGCTTTCTTTCGTAATAACGTTGCTGCAAAAGAGCTGCACAAAGCATTCAACGTCGACGTAGCTAAGGATAAATCTGTTGCTTTGTCTAAAGTCATACAAGAACGCTTAAAACAAATGGATGCACTACGACATGGTTGGGTACTTATAAACTACCCGCGAAATGTTGAAGAATTTGCAGATATGTTCGAAAATTTCAAAATTCCGCCAAACAAAGTTATTTACCTTCAATGTACTGAATTGATGGCGATGCGGCGTTTGGTTACCAAGCCAGACTTGGGATGCCCACAAAATACTTGCAAATACATTGAACTTGAGGTGAGTATTGCGATATCATAATCCATCCACACACACTATACTGCTCCAATGGTTTTTGTGTTCACAAGCAAGCGAGAAATTTCGGTTTCCATTTGGTTTGGTTTATTGGATTTCTCAGTTCATTCGAGAAGTCTAGTATATGAAAGCCAGTAATGACGTTATTTGCTATTTTCGTATTTTTATAGATGGCCTATTTCGCACAAAATGAAGAGGCAGTAAATGAATATCTCGCGCGACGTCATGAAACCATCTATGTAGATTCCGGACCATGTTTCGAGGCGGTACGCACAAGCTTATGGGCACAAATGGAACGTTTGCCCTATGTGATGGGTTATAAGAAGTAAAATTGTTTACGCTTAAACTTGGTATGTAGTTGAGAATGATTATATGTTTGCTTAGAAAGCGATTTAGCTTTAATGAGAAAACCTTTGAAATTCTATAGAAATTATATTCTTTATGGCTTAGAATAAATATTTTTATTGATATTTACATATGTGCATGCCCATAAGCTTACTTACTGTTTGCATTTTACCTTATTACATTTCAGGTTTTCGGTGAGTATAGTTTTTACTAGTATTTTGCTGTCAGAAATATGTAAAATTTGGTTACTTTCAATCGACTAAGTTATAAGTGGATATAGAGTGTCGATGCTATTTTCTAGGATGAAAAGAGTTGTTAATGAATTAATTGGGTATCACAATAGTTTTTCTATGCATCCGTTTTCTTCATTTGCTGTTGGTTTCACTTACAAAATACATTATTAAAATATATACTCTCTTAATATTACTTATCTCTCTGTTTGCTTTTGTTAAGCATTTATAAATGCGTAAAATACAAATGAGCTTAATTTAACTATGCGTAATTACATCCCCGCCCGTTGTTGTCGCCGCCGCACCAGCACCATTACTAAAATATTGCTGCCTGCATAGTTCCTCCATTACTTCATGATTATAAGTGGAATGTAGCATGAGACCAAGTACACCAGCACGCGACGCCATTAAATGTCGTATATGACGTTCTTGCTCCAGTAGTTCATCCATTTTCAACCATTGACGCACACGTTCCAAATCAATTTCGGCGCGTCTTATCTTTTCCCAAACGTAATGTTTGAAACAGCTTTTTTTGCGTGCACGACAAAATTCACCAGTCGGTTTGAAAACATTCGACACTAACGGACAACCGCATACATCGTTATCGCTTATTTTCGGGTCCTTACAATGTTCCGGACAAAGTACACGCAAACGTTTACAATATGTTTTGCTGGCTGGATTATAAAAATCACAAAACATAGAGTTGCCTTCAATGCGTGTCTTGAATATGCTGCCAAATGAAGCTTGTGATTCATACTTATTAAAACATTTTTCCATATGTTTGATTGCAGTACGTGAATGTATCTCATGACCACACGTAATACAATACATCGACTGTTCGTCTTCAATATCATTATTATCTTGTGCATTGGGATCTAAGGTACTGTGCTTGGCACGTTCAACAATCAAATCTAATTCCATATGACGTTTATCCAGTTCGGCTAAGGCAAAACGAACAACTGCTTGCTTGGAACGTATTTGGTCTAACTGCTTCTTATTCTCTTCTTCAGCGCGGCAATTAGACAAATTCCATTCTTGTACACGCTGTGGTAGTACCTGTGTGGGCGAAAAGAAACTCGAGAGTTATATATACCGATTGTCAACACAGCATTTTAAATTTTGCTAAGTTACCTGAAAAATACGATTTGTAGCCAAATTTATGCCGCATATATCACTACAGTATTTTGATTGTGGTCTCGCATTATGCCTACAACCCGGTCCATAGCATTGCCGCACACCTTCCAATTCCGGATTTATGAATATATCAGGGCTTAACGAACGCTTCCTTTTACGCGAACGTTCTTTCGGTTGCTTCTCTTTACGTTTGTGACGTCCAGCTGAAGTTGTAGCAGCTGTAGTTGGGGCGTTAGGCGGTGGTATATTTTGTTGCTGTTGTGGTATTTGTTGTTGCACCACTTGCTGTTGTTGCGTTGTTGATATAATTGATACTGGCATTTGGCATATGCGTCTTTCACAGCGTGGCTTATAACCACTTCCACGTATGCGACATGATTCGCATATACCACAGTTTGGTGTGCGGCAGCCATCACAAGAGCCACAGTTATTGCTTGCCACTCCAGTGGTTGTGACGGCGGCGGCGCTAGTGCCAGCTGCTTCGCGTACTCCCGATACTTCTTTTGACTTTTTACGTTTATCAACCGCATCGCCGTTGTTACCCGCTGTAACACTGGGTGCAGCAGTCTTCTCAACAGGTACAATACGAAATACTGTTTGCAAACTGGGATCCTCTTCTTTGCAACGTTGACAATAATAGTGTCGAATATGTTTAGCTTCCTTTTCGGTTATATTGATACAGTCACCATGATACCATTCCTCACATCCATCGCACCCGCTGTAGTTAAAGTTTTGATAAGACTTACATACTACGCAAAGAAAATAAATGCATTATTTGTGGAATACCTACATCATAAAACGTGAACAATCAGATGTGCGACATATGCAGTACGCTTGCCCGTCTTGCTTCATAATAGTAGCAATTTTCGATTTCCTTTCAGGCAAATCGAATTCTCTTGCAATTTCTTCTTTCTATAAAGCGATAAGAATTTGTATAGTTATAAAAAGAAATACGTAAATTCACTTACCGATTTTTTATTTTTGCGCTTATCAGCCATTTTTACTAGTAGTAAACGAACAGAAAAAGAAATTTGTTAGCAAAATATGACATACAGTGTTCGAACTCTAGTGAAAGTGTACTAGATCTTGTGCATTTTCGAGTCTTATCAAAAGAGCAGTAGCCTTAAGCTTTCAAAACTGAATGTACTGTGCAGTGTCTTGCTTTCAACAATAAAATACCACAATGTAATTATTTGTGTATTATGGAAGGTAGACAGGAAATAAACAGATTTCTGATGCATGTACTTTTACTATTGTACACCCCTAAAGCCTATACTTTTACATGGAACTGTGACCACAGCATTATTATTTCATTTCGTTATACTGCACATTAGAAATTTTGAAGTCCGAACCCTGATGAGGCGAGCATCCCTTTTTGTAGAAATGGAACACTATAAATGACAATCGATAGTTGTGACAACCCAAGGCGGAACTATGAGGTGAAAGTGAGCATGATACACCCAACCAGACAGATGCTTCACCAGCGAAAACTCAACTCATACTCAGGTCTTAGGTCGTGTGGCATCAGAATTGTGATAAGATTTCTCTCTAGTTTGAAGGGGTACGGGTACAACGTTTTTTTAACTTTCCAAGTACCCTTTTAATGCTTCATTGTCGCTGTCATAAATATTTCCAAACCTTTAAATTTAGTTTTTTTTTATTATTTTTGGTCACACAAGGCTATCAATTGAAAGAAGAAGAACTTGCTACATGCTGAGGTCAAAAGAAGACAACAAAATCTGAATTTTTCGGTTGTACCATATATATGTATGTGCATCAGATAAGTAGTCACTAGTCACTCACCAAAAATATGTCTACTACTGATGTATGTTCAAATGTCCGATAGGGCTAGAGTAGTCGGCAGCAGAAACACAACATATGAAACACACCTTTCAAAATATGCCTGTCCTCAATGCAACCTTGAATGCGTAGCACAGAACACTGATTTTTCGCTGATCTCTCATTCCACATTTGTACGCTTCATGAAAATTTTGTGGTTTTTGTGCGGTGTGTAAAATTTTTCTATATTTTAGAAAAAAAGAAAAGCTGTCGTAATTTAATGTTGCATTTATAGTTGTAGAATAAACCAGCAAATCACATCAACCATTTATTGATTTGTGATATTTTAATATCCTTTTACAATATTCTATATATATATGGTTATTGGTCTGCGTGTCGGTGAAAAGGCGCATGGCGGCAAGGTTAATTGTTAAAAAGTATAACCTAACGAAAGTAGGTTGGTGCTCCAAATCGCGCTTTTGCAAATCATGGACATATAACAAAAATTGTGTAATTAAAATTGTATACTTGTGATCGATGAAATAAACGCAGACATGGTGAGTATGGATTGTTGTAAAAACTTGCATATATCGTAGTACAGTCGGGGAAAAATCCCGCAGGCGCCAAAAATTTTTTTTTGTTTGTAGCCATGTGTTTTGTATTGTTCGGTAATCATTGAAAACAGAGCCATCTGCAGTAGCGCCAAAAAAATACAAATACATACTACTGTATGCACATTAGGGTGGCAAAACATTTTGGTAATTCTTTGCGACCGTACGTAACTGCTAATAGACGCGTTTAGTTACCAGCAATGCGAATTCGCCTTCGGAAAACAAATATTTTCAGGGTAATCGTTGGTAATACTTTCCATCCAACGTCAAGTGTTAATACACGTCCAAAAATGTTGAGAGAGGTATCAAAAGACGCGTCTTGACCTCCGTAACAATAATCCGAAGGGGGAAAATCAATATTTTGTTTCTGTGAAAAGTTATTAGTGAAAAACGAAAATTGACCCGGGTCAAATCCCCAATTCGGGGCCCGATCCACGTTTTTTATGTGCAGAACACCTTTCCGCGTAGGCGGCCTTCGGCCGCGCTTCAAAAAATAACCCTGGGCTACGCCATTCCAACTCCGGGTGTGTGCCATTTCCGTGGCTACCGCCACGGTGATGCCCTTCCGCGTGCCACTTTTTTCTCACAGGGTAATGTGATTACAACAACCACATGAAAATGACAGGAAAATTGTGAACTTTAACTGCAAATATCTCGCAAAATTCTAAAAATATCGGATTTCCCCCTCCAGTTTATTGTTACGGAGGTGAAGACGCGTCTATTGATACCACTACCTAGATTTTTGGACGTGTATTAACACTTGACGTTGGGTGGAAAGTATTACCTAATCGTTTACGTGGGTACCGAGCGCGGTATTTGTTTCCTTTGGCACTCAACTACTAATAAATTAGCTAAAAATATGGGTACTGGTGCAGTTTAGGGGGCCCACCCAAAACTAGACCAAAAAAGCCAAGTGGGGTGTCAAAAGACGCGTATTCACGTCTAGATTTAGAATTTGAAATGAGATTTTTGTTTTTTTCAACCGTTCAAAAGTTATTTGCAGTTAAAGTTCACAATTTTCTGTCATTTTCATGTGGTTGTTGTAATGGCATATTGGGCTGAGCCAAAAAAGTGAAAAAGAGTGGAAACGTTGCACGCGGAAGGACATCACCGTGGCGGTAGCCACGGCTATGGCACACTCCCGGAGTTGGAATGGCGTAGCCCAGGGTTATTTTTTGAAGCGCGGCCGAAGGCCGCCTACGCGGAAAGGTGTTCTGTACACAAAAAACATGGATCACGTCTCATAACTTTTTTGGTCTAGTTTTGGGTGGGCCCCCTCAACTGCACCATTACCAAAATATGATAGGGGTATCAAAAGACGCGTTTTGACCTCAGGATCAATGATCCGAAGTCGAAATTTCATTTTTTTGTTCCAGGGAAAAGTTATTAGTGAAAAACCGAAAATTGTCCCGGGTCAGATCCCCAATTCGGGGCCCGATCCATGTTTTTTATGTGCAGAACACTTTTCCGCATTGGCGGACTTCGGCCGCGCTTAAAAAAAACGGATCAGGCAACCACCCCGAGTTGGCATGGCGTAGTACCTACATTGTTATTTTTTTTAGATCGCGGCCGAAGGAAAGGTGTTCTGCACATAAAAAACATGGATCGGGCCCCTAAATCAGGATTTGACCTAGGTAATTTTTTGATTTTTTGTTAATAACTTTTCACTGAAGTAAAATATTTATTTTCCGATTTCGGATTCTTGTTACAGAGGTCAAAACGCGTCTTCCGATATTTTTGGCCGTGTATTAGCAGTTACGTACGGTCGTAAAGAATTACCAACACTTTAAATTATATTTAATACTTAAAAAAATAAGATAAGATATCAAAAAATGTGGGAGCTAAGCGTGTAAAGCGCTTGGGATTTTTTTTTTTATTTATTTTCCATGTCAAGTAATAAAAGGGAAAACATACCACATTGAACTGGAACCCCTAATGTAAAAAAATATATATGTACGTTGTACGTTGCATTGACTCAAGCTAAAATACTGCAACATTGAGGTTAATGACAAGAGAAAATTACTTGGCTTAAGCGAAATGGTGGTGTTTTTAATCGTGTTCATAACGGCAGAATTTAGTATACGTATTAGTTTTCATTTTTGTTGGAATGTGCTCTATTCCTTTTAGTATGTATATTTATAACAAAGAGGTTTCCTTTATCAATGGCAACGTGAATTCCCATCATCCCTTGAAGACAAACCTGTTTTGGTGATGTGCCATCCTCAAACGTTTTTTAGTTTTGGCTATACTGTATTTGAGCTGATATGTACAAATGTATTGAGTTAAAATTAGCGTTAGGAGAAGTCTAAGTTCTTTGCGTAATTATTGTAACTGTATGTTCAAACTCGCATTAATACTGGGAGAAGGCAGCCGAAATCGAAGGTGCTGAGTAATTTTTTCCAAACAACCCATTAACTAAATTAAACTCTGTATGGAAAAACATGTTGACAACTCTATACAAACTAAAAATACCAAAATTTGGTAGTCTGAGGGTAATTTTTGAGCTATTTCTAAATTGTACATTAAGTATTGATTGGGCCACTCAAAAACAGTCAAAAAGTTTAAAATTTGCATGAAGGTTTCCCCAAAGTTTAAATAACTTTTCTGAAAGTTGTGTTAACCCAAAAACGTTTTTATGTGATTTCTATTAACACACATACGCACAAATACCGTATAGTTAAACGAATTTATTGAAAAAGCTGCAGATGTTTCCAGTAATGCTTCATACAATTTACAAAAAGGAATAACAATTTAGTGAAATTTAGCGTAGAAACTATTTTTTTTTTAAAGTTGTATGAAAAGTTTCACTAAATTGTTACCTACAATGTTATCTCTCTATCCACACTATTGTTTTATTTTTTTTTTTTTACTACAAAACACCCTTCAGTTTTAAGCATTACTTTCACAGTTACTGCGCTTTGCATATTGGTTGGGGAGGTTCATACCCGCCAAAAGGTATTGTAATTATCTGTATTCGCTCAAGAAAATGTTACTAATTAAATAGGGTTGAAGTTATATAAACAACCCTTGGCCGGTGTAAGAAATCCCTATTTCACTTTTGGCTTATTATCTTTCTTTTTTGTATTAGACATCCTACTTTCAGTTACTAAAGGTGCAATTTCGAGCAGCAATTTTAATACTTTCTGTATATTTTGTATGTTTCACATTTCTTTTTAGCTAATTTGTCCGTTTCTTTGTTGTAGATATTGCCCAAGAACTCTACTTCTGAATCAAGTCTTTACGATAGCATGTCCTATTCATGTCACAGCACCGATTCAGCACTTGAAAGTCAATTTCACCAATACCGTCCAAATGAGGGTGAATCAACACAACCACACCACCAACTTCGGCAACCACGCGTAGCCTTTAATAACGAAAAGACGCCATTGCAACGAACTCAGAAAGTACTGCCAATGAGACCACCACCATTAGCATTACAACAAAATCCAACCCTGCAACAGCGGCTGCAACAGAAACAAGAAATGTCACATGAAATGCAAACTGCAGCAACCATGAGTCCCATTGCGCATAATCTAATCCCACAGCACACATCAGCACAAATTACCACAGCCAAAGCATCTGCGACAATTTTTTCATCAGTCGATTTAGCAGTCGAAAACGTGATACCAGGAATTTATTTAACTAAAAATTTTATCGCTTGGAATGAAGAAAATTTGCGCTCGCATGGCTTTACACATATTATTATAATTGATAAGCATATACAAGAGTTATATTATCCATCGCCAGTATTTAAATTTGCTACTGAAAATACAAAAGTTGATGCTTTTGATAGTTACGAGTATATTAGTCATCCGGCTTGTGTGTCATCATTGAAATTCGGCAAAGAGTTTGAGGCCATTGATTTGAATTTTGGTGAAAAATCTTATTTGACTACAGTATTACCAAATTGCTATCGTGCTGTTAAATTTATAAATAAAGCATTACAAGGTGGTGGCACAATTTTAGTAATAGATTGTAATGGTGGCGAACAGAAATGCATTACAATTATCGTCGCATATTTAATGTACAAATATAATATAAAATTCAGGTAGGTTGTGTAGATTTTCATAGATTATATGTGCAATATTTCTAAGATTCTTGAAAATCAGTTTGTTTTTAAATTTTTTGGTTTAATTTCACTTTATTCTTCTTTTAGCAATGCTTTTGCACGCTTAAAAGACTACTATAAAAAGGCTGATTTGGATCGATTTTACATGACTCAATTATACGAATATGAACCTATATTGCAAGTACAGCGTGCACAGTCACGTGGCCAGAGCTGTTCGCGTGAAATGAATTCAGCTTTATTAAAACGTAAGAAAAACGTAAACGATGTAGGAGGTGATAGTAGTGGTAATAGCTGTTCTGGTGGTGCTCATGCTTGTTGCAGCAACAATGTGGTGAATTTAGCTGACCATATTACTAAAACAAGAAGCACAAACGACTTTTTAAACAATTTTAATCCGCTCTCGAATTTTAATTCAACAACCAGCGAGGAGTTAAATTTAAAAACGAGCAATAACAGAAGTAACTCAAACCTGCAAAAATTAAAATACCATCCACCAAACGCGGCGTCGTCTTTACAACAATCAAGCATTTACTGTGAGTATCAAGATGAAACGCAGCCAACAGATTTTAGCATTAGCGGTGCTACTGATAGCGCCGTAGATTTTCATACATGGGATGATAGTGCAATGGAGTAAATAAATACAACCAGCATATCGCGAAATCCTCTGTACATAGGTTAGTACTGTTGACAAGCATAATATATAAGTTTTATATAAGGTTTTGTTAGGTATATTTTCTTAAATGCTCATATATGTATATACATACATACATTCCTACCCTGCAAAACAACCCCCAATAGTCTAGACGAGTATGCGACTATGCCACCACTTTTAAACGTTTTCTATGACTTGAACTTTTGTGGTTGTATAATCATTTCCAATAAGACGCGATTAATAATTGTAGCTATGTAATATAAAAAATAATTTTCGAAATGCTTTTTTATTTGTCTTACTATGTTCAAAAGAAATAATACTTTCGAAATCGAAAACATGAAAGCACTAAAATTTTGCAAAAATTATCTACAAATGCCGATTTCTATGAAATACCTAGAAACCATTGATGCTGTTGGACTTATTTATATCTTTTATAAGATCGAGTTATCCGCCTATATATAAATAGTTTAACAATGTGTTATTTAGAAGTGACATCTTCTGTTAGGCGACTTAAGATATGAACCTCTTTAAAACTCTAAAAATTTTCTTTATGATTGTTTACAATGCCATACGTAATTCACTCATAACCGACAATTTCTTATGAAGGGAACAATGTCGCTAATGGGTTAGCTGTACCGAGATCTGAGATAAACTTATGGGACGAAAATCACTTCTACGAAAGTCTGCATTTTCAGACGTTGTGATTTACAATCTTCCCATACTAGTTTCCAATAATATATAAGCGATTATATAACACTCCTCAACCACTATTGTGGCAGGTGGTTTTCATCGAACTTTTGCACCGCCTCACAGCGTGTCTCAAGTCTGGATTGTAAAGCAAATATGAACTACTATTCTCCTTAGATTAAATTCTTACACACATTGAATGAAGGCTTTTCTACGTCAATAATAGTTTAGTTTAATGTATCATTTTGTATATAAGTTGAGGACTGTAAGTCCGGATGAACTTAAAAAAATTAAAGGGCCAAGTTGCTCTGGTGTTGGGTTTGTCCGCCATTTCGGTTAACCTCGCACACTCTATTCAATTTCTACGCACTTTGATTCTGGGATTGTTAAAATAAAAAACGTTTGTTGGTACGTACATTAAACTGTTTATCGGTAATATTAGACTGTTCAGATACGAATTGACTTTTACGAAATCATTCTACGAGCTGAAAAGCCGGTGACGCCAGCCTTCGCCACGTCATCGGTTTCAGCCCGGTGATGCCACGTTGACAGTGCTGCCATTACACTGGAATAAAAACAAGTAATTAGAGTTTCACAACTTTATTAAATTAAATAGTTAATACAAATTGGATTAGTCGTCCACACGCAACTGCCCCTAAAGACTGCGCTGCTCCCTTTTATAACGTTTCGCGCTGCTGTCTTTAGGCTGACCCTTAACGAAGTACTTGACTTCTGCAATGTATCTCGTACTATTGTCCCTTTTGATGGTTATTGTACTCCTTTTATCACGAATTTTTGTATTATTGTCCTTTTATGTTTAACCTAAATAATTAGCTTATTTTTTTTTTTGTAGAATAATTGCTTTATTATGTTGGGTTTAGTTTGATGTTTCCGCCGACCCAAAATGCTAATTCCAGATACAATATTTTACTAAAAGCAATGATTTTATGATTGTATTGCAAATCTTTTTGCTCGTATTGACTATATTCTCTATTTTGTTCGGAATGTTTGTATTCTTCCATTGAATTGGAGGATCTCATACTTATCGAGAACAGAAATGGTAAAGTTTTGTTCCTTAACATATTTTCTCTTTAGTTTTTTTTTTTTTTAAAGAATGTAATACTTTGATTGTTGTAGTTCACGAATAATATACTAAATAGCTTGTCGGCGTTTCGAAGTTGTGTATCAACTTAATGAAAACGTTGGGGATTGGTGAACTTCATAAAAAAACCCAAAGCCGTGTTTTTCCTTGCCCTAATACCCCTGTAAAGGCAGTACCTTTTATACTTATGTATATTGAAAGTAATATTAATAATCGCTTGGCTGGCTTATGAAACTTTCTGAAAGGCAGGTGCAGCCACAGTGCTGGTACATATTACTGTTTGTCTAAAGTATGTATAATTTATATGATATTGAAAATCTTAATAGGCTCCACAAATCAAAACATCCGTACCTTAGTCCAAAATAGCACAACTGCTGCCGGCACAGATATACACGCTTAGGCTAATTTGTTTTTTTTTTGACATACCGCTGCTTCTTTTTTACTACCTCTCTAAACTATAATGCAACGTTTCTTATCTTTATGTACAATTTATATGATAATCATACCGTATGCAGTTCCATGAAATAAAAAGTCTTCGGTTTCAGTTATTAGTCCAGTAGAAAAAGTCGAATACCTTTTTTTTTATTTAATTCCATTACGAGTAAACATGAAACGTTGGAAAAATAACGCAAGTAAAACAAATGTACTATGATGTTGCATGAATGTTTGTGCTTCTTGGCGAATCTGCGTTGCACGAAAAAAAGATTTTTTGTTAAATTTCCAACGATTTCTTCGTACTCGTAATAGAATTAGATTTGTTTCGATACAGAAAAGTATATCCGTTTTTTGAGACTACCATTTTAAAGTCATCCATCCTATTTATTAATCAATAGTAGCCGCCTCTAGCGAGGATTAGTTAATTGTGTTATTCAACCCATTCAACTGTTTCCTGGATGATCTCCAATTAATACCGTTTTGAATCAAGCACCAAACGCTTCGTCTGAAGTTACACAAAACTGATGTCCAACTTTGTTGTTTGCATCTGCCAATACCTGTTTCGGCCTGCCTTATAACAATATTACATTTCATTACAAGTAAAGCAACACATTGTAAACCGTTCCAACCATGGATAAGCTTACGATATGGTGCGCAGACCTATTTCTAAAGAGCCTATATTACGAAGGAGTAGAGGGCAAGGGAAAACAAAATGTTTTTCATACAAAGATACATACATATATACTTTATGGCTTACAAATTTTGTTCTAATACGTTTTATGTAAACAAACATACATACATACAGTTTGTGCTATTAGTACCACTTGTATTATTCGAACAAGGATTTTGTAGTATTTTGCAGCTAATTCTTGAGACCGGTCACTTGAAAAACAAAACAAAAAAACCTTGGTCTGCTAACATGTTGAATCGTTTTCTTAACACTTTTTTAGTTTTATCCCATATGGTCCTTACTTTGCTTTTATGTTTAAGTATTTATTTATGACGAACAATTCGACGATTCATTGAACTTTAGGATGACTCGATGAATTTTTGTAACGAACATCCCTATAATAGAATAAATTATTAAAACCTCAATTACACGAAATCGTGTAGTTCTTGAATGCATATAACTATCTTCTTTTAACTAATTTTGCCGATTAAAAATTAAAATTAATCATTAATTAAGTAATTGAAGAATTTGTTTTGAGTAATCAATCAACTTTACCTTGAATTACAAGCAATGGCCAAGAAAATTTCAAAGAGTGAGCAATGTGAGATGTTTATTCCAAAATTAATAAATATAATCCATTTAAAGTAAATCTAACAAGAACTACCACCCAAACATGGTAACTTTTTGAAAATTAATGTAATTGAAATATCATTTTAGAAATTATTCTACTATCCACTAAATATTGGCAATTTTTTCTTAGAAAGCGCCTCATTAACCTCACTTTATTTTTTTTTTTTTAAAGAAAGTGTGCTTTCCTTCGCACAAAAATCAAGAGCGCGTTGCCGAAATGTGTTTACTTATTGATTAAATGTAAACTATTAGTACCACTTAACAATTGGATAACAAGCCCGATTTCTTCGGTTTTCTCCACATCTAGAATTAATAAAAACGTACATACAGCTTGTATTGTGAATCACAATCGGCTGTTTTCTTGGCCGATGTGTGCCTTTTAGCAACAACTGGTGGAATGTTGGTTTTACTCAACACCGTGTAATAATGAACTGTCGTTGTTTCAGGAGCTAAATTCAAACTATTAGTACCACTAAAATTCTAATAACTTCGGTTACCAATGAGCTGACAGATTTATTTTTAACAATAGTCTTACTAACCGAACAGAGTTGGGACATCTTAGGATTATTATACGCATTGATAATATTGGGCGTTTCGCCCAATGCGAAATAGTATTTGATTGACGTGTCTCCTAATTCTTTCTTAATATGTCAAGTGTAAATAAGGAAACGTGGACACGTATCATTTCCATAATAACTTCCATAAATATGCAGATAGCTCTGAATTATAGGGCTATTGGTATTCGTTGAATCGTATAGTCAAACAACAGATGATAGTTTAGGAGCAAAAACGAATGTCATTAAACGCCTAAACCTTAAAAATTGATTAGTTCACCGATTCGACTACGAAGTTTTCTCCTTTTACTGATGTTGGGTTTCTTACCCCGGAATCTTCCCAATTACCGCGTGGGGTTCGCAGTACGCACGATCACCAAAATTAGTGGGACTTACTCCGAACTATATTAAACAAAACTCGACTCAATTTTGGTTGTAGGTCGGTAAATCATTTACTGCTTTATTTTTATTACAATTTATACACACTTTAGAAAACTCGACTGGCTGGAACTCGGTTTGCAATATTAATGATGGCTGGCAGGAACGCGATATTGTACGAACGCGATGTTTCGTGACCATGTCGTTCCTACACTTTTTCAGCTTCTTTTATTGCCCCATTTATAAATGAGCTTTAGATGTGCTGTTGAAAATGGTTTATTTATTTACATGTTGTTTTTATATTTCATAAATCCGTATTGTATGTATACATATGTGTATGTATATTTATACTCAAAACAACATAATAAATTATAATTTAAACTATTAAAGCCACTTAATTACGAAAGGTATGATTGAGGATCACAGAGCATTGTCACATTTATTCACTTGGTTTAGACAGCTTGGAAAACACTTAATAGATGCCAGTAGGTAATTGCAGTCAAATATCAATTGTAATTTGAAAATCTACCAGTTAACAGAAAATTTATATTAAACCGTATAAAGCAGATAATCGTTATAAGGTAGAGAGAGAGATAAATTTATGGAGGAGACGATTCTAATTTCGATAAGGGAAATAAAAAAACCAACCAGTCTTCTCCAGTGGAGATTGTTGAAAGAGTAACATTGGATAGGGATAGATGGCATGGTTTGGGTTGTGAAGCGTAAAAGTGCAGCTTAAAAATTGGTAATCTCTTAGATGAGCCAAAAAGCCAGCACATGACGATGTAGGCCAAAAAAGGATGTTGCTCTCACAAAAATATAATTCATAAATAATATCAAAGAGCAAAAATAAATAATAGGCGTCAGTTCGCTCTTGGCAGAATTTTTCAAATTCTGCCCAAGTTAAGTAAGTGGGTGGCGATTTCGTAGAGCAAAAAGTTTCATTTGCAGTCGATTGTGCTGCTGAGAGGAATGTTGTCTCTTATACATATATTTATGCTCTTTGATAATACTCAGCAAAATGTATCGTCGCAAACGCTGTAAAAGCTGATCACCGTTCCATTCAAAATTTCCAACATAATTTATACTTAATCATAACACTTTTTGTTTGAATTAAAATGTAGGAAGTTAGTAGTTTGTCATTATTTCTTGGGATTTGGATTCTTAACATTAAACGCATTAGTTTATTTCAACAACAGGTAGAGACATATTTTGAATGTATTTCAATAATTTATAAGTGAAGCTTTTACCGTGGTAGCGACGATATAAAAAAATTAATTTCTTAACTCATCACCACCAATCATAGATACTCACCTCTACGAATATTGAAGAGTCGACTTTAAATGCCACTTTTGATGTGACCACTCAGATCAATAATTGCGTTAGGCATGCTATGATTGTAACACTTTTTCTCTTTACTAAAATAACTAAAACAATCCGTTACATACAGAAATAGCTATAGAACACTCGCTTTACTTCAGCGACTGTTCCACAAAACTACAGATTGAGGCTAATAGATGAAAAATGTGAAAATTCTTCCAGTGCGCATATTTGAAAACTATCAAACAAAGTACGAAGAAGAATTCTGTTCGCCCTCGAGATCTTTAGTCGTTTATCTTGTTGGCCACATTTATATCTCTTTTGACCCCTACTATATTAGTAACGACTTCAAGAGAACACCATCTTAAATGTTTGGTCTCGTCAAGTAATATTGTCAACGAAGAACCAAATAACGCTAAACAATGCCACAACTCGTTCACAAACGCAATAGTAACCATGACAGTTTTGTTTTATGATTGTAAGGGACAACATTCGTTACACAAGTAACGAGATACTAAACTTACCGTGTTTTTTTTATTAAACTAAAGAAATTGAGGTGCTACTATCGAAATTCCTCTGAAATCTTGTTATAGAAGCTTGCTGCTTTTCTGGTCCTGTCCGTCGAGATTTTTTCATTTTATCTATGACTTCATATTTCCAATATTTAATTCTAAACTAACTCAAGGCGTTATTTTTAGTGCTTGTTAGAAGCACACTTACATCGCTTATATCTCTAATAACCCCCTGTATTTAATTCTCATTTAATAGAAGTCGCTGAGATTAAATGTTTAATCACACAGTTGATGGGTGTTTACCTAAGCCCATTTACATATTGCTGCGGTCCCGCAGGATTTTTTGCCTCACCTTTTCTTCATTCTCCTCCTCCATTAGTAAAAAAATGGGTCATCCTGCTTTTATTGCTAAAAACTTTAATCACTGTATAAATTATCCACGAAAAAGTTATAATTTTTCACAATTCACTTGGTTCGTTTTTAGTTATGAGCAAAACAGCTGTTTCGACGATCGATTTTGTCTATGTTCGAAAAGAGCACAAATCGATCGGAATCTGTAACACCAAATTATATCATCAATTCTGACTTGGATGTCATAAAAGCCGTTATTATGTAGCTTACATCAAACCTTTGTAAAGCCCTAATATTTAAATAAAATTTAATACGACCATAACTTATTTTGGTTGATGGTTAAATGTTAAAATGCATTTCTTAACTTTGGTGTTTAACAGTGAGGTGTTGCCATTATTGCCTTACGTGTGTACATATATATATGTATATACACTATACGAAACTATAACTTATAAATCACTTATATCTCTATTGACCCCTACTATTAGAACCCGAATTAATACTGATGCTCATGAGATAAAAAATTTTGTATTATTTTCCAATAAATAAAAATTGCTATGATTTCTAAACTTGTCTAACTTGCAAATTCAAATTCAAACGGAAGCGACGCTTAAGTCCGGTCAATTACCTTTTACGTAAAAGCATAACAGCTTCTGACAAGAGTGAAGTAAGTCGTAAGTTAATAACATCCATAACAATCTATCAATAAACTTATGCGTAGCTTATACAACTTAGGCATAGGCTACATTACTTAAGGTTCAGTTACATTGCAAGGCGTTCACAAAACATATGTATGCTAATTTATGTGAAGCCTTACTGTAACTAACGAAACAAAAAAAATATATATAAAGTAACTCTTTATAAAAAATAAGTACAGATGTGTCGCTACGGCTATTGCTACTAATGTATTTAATATGCCTACCACATTTATATCTCTATTGACCCCCAATATTTAATTCGCCGTCAGTTATGATTTCCAAACCGTATTTTTTCATTTTATTAAAATTTGAATCTTGAGTTTTTCCTGACTGTTCTTCCTTTGACGTTGGGTGGCTCCAAATAAAAGCCACAAAAATAGATATAATGATTAAGGTTGTGCTTTATTTCCTATAGGGATAAAATTTGGTAAATTTAACATTAAGCTTTAACCAAGATAAAAGACTTACGCCTTTGTGCGACCACACACTACACCGCCAATTTACAGACACAAGCCCAGCTGCGGCAACAATGATCGCTGATATTAAAATTTAGATAATGAGAACAACGTTTTTGGCTTGTAGTATTACCGGAAGTGGCTTGGTTCTTTATTTTTTTTTATGCTTACAGAGTTGCTTTCTCATCAATCATGTGGCTTTGTTTAATGATCTAAGTATCGACAAGCACAGGGTCTTTACAAAAAGTTTGAAATTAATGAAAAATTACGCGATTGTTTACTTTTCTATCGTATGTCAAGTTTTTATCTTTGTCAAAATGTGACAAATGTATTTGCGAAAAACTAGTTTTGGACTTGATTTAGAAAACTTGGGAAAACTTGTATATCGATTTTCAAGCAAGAAAAAAAAAATATCTTGACAGTGTTCGTTTTTTTGGCCGGCACAGAAATACTATGATAGATCTATTACTGTTTGTTGGTATCCGTGGTTTTGTCAAAGGGAATATAAATCACCGGCGCGCATATACATATATATATGTATGCTTAGCTGAAACGGACTGTCTTCGACAATATAATGCAAAGGTCACTTTTATGCGATGATATAAACGTTTTATTATTGTGATATTTAACTATTTTGCTACCAATTCAATTAATTTAAGGGCAACAGTATGGAATTGTTGCCTTTTTTTCTGTGCACGGATTTTATTAAATAAATTTGTGCTACCTTGAAAGTTTATTCTACTTTTTATTATTATTATTTATTTATCGTTTATATCTCTAGTAACTCCAAAAGATACATACTATTTAACCGCAGTTGAAGTTTAAAGTCTTGTGATATGAAAATCGATTTCGTCTTAAGGAACGACTTGCAGTCGGTATGGGACGGTACAATATTCTGCCATCTGTGCCAAAATGGAATCACAAATATATTTTGTTAATTGGCATGCTTTTTATAGTTGACTTATTTAGTTCAATTTGTGTATATCATTTATATCTCTATTGCCACCTGACATTCTACGCAATAATAATCAAGTGCCAAAAAATAGATGGGACACTAATATTTCATCGTACTAGAAGCAAGGACTGAGTATAGACTTTGATACGGTATATACCCGTAGATATTCGATGTCTTCTAATAAAAGATATGCACGTTTTCTTATGATCGTTTTATTAGCACATTTTTATATAGGTGAAAAGATATAAAAGAGATGGTAGTCGGTTGTAAAGTATAATGTGGATAGTAATAATATATAGTTATCGATTATACAACGGTAGTATCAAAATACGTTCCGGTTGGTAAAGTAGAAATGTAACGCATACTCAACAATACCCGAAATAGGTGCGAATAACCCGTTTCCTTTATATGTAATTCGTCCTGTTTCATAATCAATCGAACTTTAAGAAGTTACTTGTATTGTGATATCAGAAAATCGTGTAACTATTATGAGTTCGCATCTAAGAAACAGGGAATCATTCACTACTGTCCAAAGGCAGTAGAAAACAAAAACAATGCCTAGAGGTGTTACAATCAATAATCAGCCTCTTTTAGGTTCTTCTTCTTCTTTAAATGGCCATCTAACCGCCTGAGCGATTTTGACCGTCCAACATAGCTCGCCAGTCATTTCTTCTTTGCGCCAACTGGCGCCAATTGGAGACCCCACGAGATCGCAGGTCGGTCTCCACTTGGTCCTTCCATCGGAGTGGTGGTCTTCCTCTTCCTCTGCTTCCACCGGCGGGTGCCGATAAGTATACCTTCTGGGCTGGAGCGTCTTCGTTCATTCGCACGACGTGGCCTAGCCAGCGAAGCCGCTGTGTTTTAATGCGCTGTACTATGTCGACGTCTGCGTAAAGCTCATACAACTCATCATTAAATCTTCTTCGGTACTCGCCGTCGCCAACGCGTAGAGGCCCATAAATCTTTCGCAGAACTTTTCTCTCGAATACTCCCAATGCAGCCTCGTCAGATGTTGTTAGTGTCCACGCCTCTGCACCATATAGCAGGACGGGAGCGATGAGTGACTTGTAGAGTGTGATTTTCGTGCGTCGAGAGAGGACTTTACTTTTCAATTGCCTACTCAGTCCAAAGTAGCATTTATTTGCAAGAGCAATTCTTCGTTGGATTTCTAGGCTGGCATTATTGTTGGAGTTTATGCTGGATCCAAGGTAAACGAAGTCCTTCACTATTTCGAACTTTTTGGTGCCAGCAGTGGCGTGGGTGCCAAGGCGCGAATGCGCTGACTCTTTGCTTGATGACAGCATGTACTTCGTTTTGCCTTCGTTCACCACCAAACCCATTTTTTCCGCTTCTTTTTCTAGTTTGGAGTACGCAGAGGTTACGGCACGGTTGTTAAGGCCGATAATGTCAATGTCGTCAGCATATGCTAACAGTTGCACGCTTTTATAGAATATTGTTCCAGCGCGGTTGAGTTCTGCAGATTGTATTATTTTCTCCAACATCAAATTAAAGAAATCGCACGATAGGGGGTCACCTTGTCTGAAACCTCGTTTAGTTTCAAACGGCTCGGAGAGGTCCTTCCCAATTCTGACTGAGCTGGTGGTGTTGCTCAATGTCATTTTGCAAAGCCGTATAAGTTTTGCGGGGAAACCAAATTCAGACATAGCGGCATATAGGCAGCTCCTTTTCGTGCTATCGAAAGCGGCTTTAAAATCAACAAAGAGGTGGTGTGTGTCGATTCTTTTCTCACGGGTTTTCTCCAGGATTTGACGTATTGTAAAAATCTGGTCGATGGTAGATTTTCCAGGTCTGAAGCCACACTGATAAGGTCCAATCAGTCTGTTCACGTCAGGCTTCAATCGTTCGCACAATACGCTTGACAAGACCTTATATGCGATATTCAAAAGGCTGATTCCGCGGTAGTTGGTGCAGTTTGCAGGATCACCTTTTTTGTGGATTGGGCAAAGAACACTTAGATTCCAATCTTCGGGCATGCATTCATCCGACCATATTCTGCACAGAAGCTGGTGCATACGCCTTACCAGCTCCTCGCCGCCATGCTTGAATAGCTCAGCAGGCAAACCATCAGCGCCAGCTGCTTTATTGTTTTTTAACCGGGATATTGCTATTCGCACCTCATTATAGTCGGGTTCTGGGACGTCAATTTCGTCGTCTTCGATTGTGGGTTCGGGTTCGAGCTCTTCTCTGGTTTCTTGCTCAATTTCTCCATTTAAAAGGGCAGAGAAGTGATCCCTCCATATCTCTAGTATTCTCTGAACATCAGTCACCAGGTCGCCGTTCTCGTTCTTACAGGAATTTGCCCCGGGCTTGAAACCTTCCGTCATTCGTCGAATTTTTTGATAGAATTTTCGGGCATTATTCCCATTGGCTAGCATCTCAAGCTCATTGATTTCACGCTTTTCTGCCTCTCTTTTTTTTGCCCGGAAAAGTCGCCTCGCTTCCCTTTTCAACTCGCGGTAGTGTTCACACACACTCCTTGTTGCACTCGATCTTAGCGTTGCCTTGTAGGCTTCGTTCTTTCTTTTCGTTGCAGCTCGGCACTCTTCATCATCGTACCAGTTGTTTCTTCTCGTTCGCCGGAATCCAATTACTTCTTCGGCTGCGGTACGGAGTGCTCCTGTGATGTGCTCCCACTGCTCATGCATTCCACTGGGTTGAATTGTGCTCTCAGAGAGCAGGTGTGAGAGTCGGTCTGCAAAATCATTGGCGGTCTGTTGCGATTGCAGCTTTTCGACGTCCAGCTTTCCTTGCGTTTTCTGTTGCACCTGTTTTGTCGTACAGAGGCGGGTACGAATCTTAGCTGCTACTAGGTAGTGATCGGAGTCGATGTTTGGACCTCTTATTGTGCGAACATCTAAAACGCTAGAAGCATGCCGTCCGTCTATCACAATGTGGTCGATCTGGTTTCGCGTTCTTCGATCGGGAGACAGCCATGTAGCCTGATGGATCTTCTTGTGCATAAACCTGGTGCTGGCAATGACCATGTTTCGGGCACCGGCGAAGTCGATCAGCCTGTATCCATTTGGCGAAGTCTGGTCGTGCAGGCTGAACTTCCCGACTGTGGGTCCAAATACACCCTCTTTGCCCACCCTGGCGTTAAAGTCACCAAGCACGACTTTGATGTCATGACGGGGGCAGCGCTCGTAAGTTTCCTCCAGGCGCTCGTAGAATGCATCCTTTTCCACGTCGTCTTTCTCTTCCGTCGGAGCGTGGGCGCAGATAAACGAGATGTTAAAGAATCGTACTTTTACGCGGATTGTAGCGAGACGCTCATTCACGGGTGTGAACGACAGTACTCGATTACGGAGTCTCTCTCCCACCACAAATCCCACGCCAAATCTGCGCTTGTCGACATGCCCACTCCAGTAAATGTTGCAAGGTGGTTTGTTCATATTACCTTGCCCCGTCCATCGCATCTCCTGTATGGCGGTGATGTCAGCTTTAGCCTTCCTCAGGGCCTCAACCAACCGGGCAGCGGCACCTTCCCCATTGAGGGACCGGACATTCCAGGTGCATGCCCTTAAATCGTAGTCCTTGTTTCGTTTGCGTGTGTCGTCATCTAAAAAGGGGGTTCTCATATCCGAGGCTTTTTTGAATTTCATTGGTACGTTGTTTTATGTGGTGGGTCCCAAACCCAACGCACAACCCGTTCCACGGGAGGTTGTAATTTAAGTGCACGTTTATATAGCGAGCCGCTTGATCCAAGACAGACGCCCGCTTACAGCCGCACCACTAGGTGATCAGACGCTGCTTGTAAACCCCTGATAAGCCCTTAAACCGATTATGTCGGAGTGGCCTTGCCAGGTTGTCGCCTTCTCACGTTTAGCTCACCACCAAACGGGTGTTCGGTGGCTACCCAGAGGATACTTGGACGCAAGCGCCCGGAAGTAGTGAGCTGCTTGGACCGCATGCAAAAGAATCGCTCTGGCCATTCCCAAGTGAATGGCGATCAGAAACTTTCCCCACTTACGTGGACTTCTACACGCGGACCCATCCCCTCTTTTAGGTTAGCGCAATATAAAACAAGTTTTTAATAAAATGTAACCTTGTTTTAAGAACGGGTGGACAGAGAGTACTGTGTCAACATCTGATTTCAAAGAGAATGCTGTGGTCGAAGCACCACAATAGCCCAGATTCATACATATGTACTACAGAATAAAAAAAGGTAAAGAAGAATCAGTTTTTTTTTATTTCTAAAACTATTTCTTCTTCTCTCATATTTAATCGAACACTGTGTATATACTGCTATAGCAGTAAAAGAGGAGTTCCACTATTGATTCAAAGGTAAAAGGAGATTTATTAGCATAAATTTTCTATCTTGAATTAAAAACTTTTTCTTTTACTAAGCAACTTGTTTTGAAGCGTAATCGTTTTAAGACTTGTTATAGATATTTTAAGTAGAGAGTTTTATCTACATACGTTAAATTGAAACATGAAGTCGATCGTTTTACGTTTAAAAAATTAAAATTAAATAGAAAGTGCAATGGCGGTTTCTTATGACTTGCGCATTGCTTTCTAAGCGCTTACTAAGCTCTGCGCTCCGTTTTTTTTAATCCATTAAATTCAAGCTCGACTTTATACAATGCTTCATCATTGTTTCTGTTGTGTAAAATTTTATTGAAATCGGCATTTCTAGTTATATTTAAATCAGTTCACGAGTTCATGGCGCAACGGCAAATACTAGTAAATGTTGAAAATGATTATTTTTCAGCAAAAGTTTATTCATTGATGTAATTGTTGTTGGAGACGTGCTCGTTTTTAATTTTAATTTATTAATAACTGTCTACACTGAGTTAAATTTAGTTTAAAATAATAATTAATTGTTTATTCTAAATAGGGTTTATATAGACCTGTTAAATAATGATTACTAATCGTAATGATTATCGTTTCGGTTGATTATTTTCCTGAGAATCCATTTAATGATTGATTATTATTGATGATTTTTTTTAATCGTAATCAATTCATAACTTAAATAAAATAAAGATTACCAATTAAATTACTAATCACATTTAACGGGACTGGGTTCATATTAAGGGATTAGAAAAAGAACTTCAAAAATCAGCTTATTGTTTATTTAGAAAATATAAATTAAATATTCTCTCAATAATAAACCTGAAATAAAGAAAAAATTTGCAAAAGACAAGAATTTAAGACAGTGAAATGTAGCGTTTCTATAAATCTTTCTAAGACATTCAACAACATTCTATATGTAATTAAATTTAAAAACTTACAATAATATATTATTTAAACAAATATTTACCCAACATATCTGCTATAGTTATGTATATAGAAATAAAAAATAAACTTCAATATTTAGTTTGTATAATATTTTGTATGAATATGAATTAAGTAAGATTTTATAAAATAAATAAAAAAAAAACACGAAAAACGCTTTGAAAAGTCTCATTCAATATTTTAGTAAAACTTCTAAAAACTACGGTACCTACAAAATTCTGTTTCCAACCAATGTAAATGTTACAAAAATATAAATATTAAACAAAAATATGTTTGAAAAAAAGAAACTTTGATCAAAATCTATAAATTGTAGTTTTTTATACACGAACGGGAAAAATAGTAATAAAAAGAAGAATGTCAAAAATCTAATTTTATTCAAGCTAGTTTTTAAAATATATTATTCAACAGCTTCGTTTAAAAAAACGTTTTTGGAACTATAATCATAGAACGAAGTCAATTCCTATGCATTTTTTTTAAATTAAGTTTAAACTATGGGTTTTCGAAAATTTTAAAATTTGAAAAAAACACGTTTAAAACTGTGCTCGGGATTTTTTAAAATTGTAAATAATTTTATTAATTTATCTATCCGAAAATATCAAACAAAAATTCTAAAAACATTACAAATATAAAAAAATTTGAAAAGTATATTTTTCAAAAAATTTAAAATTCGAATTTTTTTTTTTTTTTTTTGAAAAATCAATTTTCATATGTACATTTTAATTTTTAAACCTTATTAAGAATGTGTAAATATGTATGAGTATATAAATGTGTAATACTTGTAATTAAAAAAAAATAATAATTTGTAATAAAAAATACTACTTTTTTACGTAATGTAATACTTTTTTCCATCCTACGGGTGAGTATATATTTAACTTTTAAATAAAACTCGTTTAATCGTCAAAAGCTGAAATGTACATCAAGTTTTAATAAGAGTGTCTGGGCCGAGCTCCGCAGAGTTGCTGAGCGCGGAGTCGTGCCGTGTTTTTGTAAGACGCGACAGAAAGAGGAAAGGCAAGTAGCGCCCGTCGATACTCAAAAAGGGGACTCTAATGCTCGAAATGACTCCGGGTTTACCCAGACAAATGCATGTTAAATCGGCATTCGTTAGTCTGGTCATGTGCTGTTACTACAACAACGCACTCCTGTGTTTGTAACTAAACAAATAATAGTTATCCAAAATCAACATTACCCTCCGCAGAAAATACATTTTCAGTTAAGCAATTCGTTTCTTTATTACTTTTCACTTTTTTTTTTGTTTTAAAGAATTTTAAGCATAAATTGTTTATTTTATTTTAGCTGGTATTTCGACACAAATAATATCTTCATTGTTTTGATCTTGTAATTCCCATTTAACGAGCACTTTCACCTGCAATTCAAATATTTGAAATTAATGAAGATGAAGAACAAATTTGGTTAAAATAAAGTTAAGCAGATGAAAATAATTTTCGAAAAACTTGTTTCCTAACTTTCAAATTACTAAAGTCAACTTTGTTGCTAGGCGCAAAGAGCTTACAAATCTACAGATAAGTCTACCTTAGAGCGATAATTTTCGAATATGATGCGATTTGGCATTAAGTGATATCACATCATGATCACATTTATGATAGCATCAACGAGAAATGTTCTCTTCCCTATTCCTCTACTCATTCTGTTTTTTTTTTCTATAATTTTCCTGTTCTTTCTATAAAACTTTTTATTTTCAGATATAGGATCTCTGGAAATAACGCAATCTTTTCTACGTAATAAGACGAATGCCCTTTTCCTTTTCTTCAAAATCTATTAGGATTGCACTGTCATAATCTAACATACCTTTGGATAAGCCTTTAGCACCGGTAAAGTGGCTTGGTATTCATAGGTTTCGCCCTTCTCCAGCGGACACTTAAGCCCACTATCAACGCAAGCATCGGGATTCTGTAAATGGAAAGGCATCTCTACGCCCATCACCTTGCCATGCACCACAGTTGTTATATTTTCAGCTATCTCATCTGTAAAACAAAAAAAAAAAAACAAGTGTAAATATATTCAATTACGGAGCTCTGTATATCGATAAAATATTTCAAACTTACGTAGCGAAAAGATAATTGTTATCGATGCAGTCGTATTACGTTTGAGTACACATTCATTTTGAGTTGTATCACAGCCCGATATGATCACTTTGCTAAAACTGCCCGTCTTAGAACCTACAAGAGAAGAATGAACAATGTTAAGTTAATGGGTAAGTTATCGACTACTTTTTTTTTTTTAATATCGAAAATCTTATGCCACTGCATACATACATATATCCATTATCTAGTGATGAGAACCTCTATTAATTTATTTTATTAATTATAATATCGAACATTCTGGGAATAATTAATCGATTAGAATCAAATGTTGTGTTCGATTAATGAGTATTTATTTCGTTTTCAAATTTAATCAATTTCATTAAAAATTTTGATTAATTGTGATCAATGGGGATTAATAAAAAAATTTTAAATATTTCAGTATTAATTAAAATTAATTTTTTTTACAATTTTGTGTTTTTTTTTTTATAAATTCATCCAAAAAAATTATATATTGCCAGCAAACCATAGGAATCAATCAGAAAGGAGTCCTAAATGGGAGCGCTTATGATCTTTATGAGCTCATTTATGAGTCCGAAATTAAGGTATTTCCCTTCTTGCGATGGTAGTCCGATATGAGCCTGATACCATATATCATATGAGCGTGAATAAGAGTCATATAGGACACTTTTTTCTCATAAACGGCACTTATTAATCCGAATTAATCGAATATATGTATCAAAAATTTTAATCAAATTGAAATTTGAATTAATTTGATTAATTCTAATATTAAATTTGAAAACGAAATATGTAAATAATCATCGATTAATTATTCTAAAAATGTTCGATTATCATAGCTAATCAATTATTAAAAAAAAAAAACAAAAAAAAAGTATTTGATTATCAATGATTAAGATTAATAATCATTATTTAACAGGTCTAGACGATTGAGCGCCATTTGAGAGAAGAAAAAGGTATTAACTGTAATTCGTTTCGTTCTCATTACATACATTTTATATGCTGTCCTACCCCCACGTCGCTACATACATACTATGTAGGTAGTTACTAATTTAATTTAATTAAGTCAATTTAAAATTAGTCATATGGACTTATTATGAATGAAGATGCGACGAAGTATAGGTTGGGCAAGTAGCCCCAACAACCCTAGATCTGACTGGCTAAAGTATTAGCACCGTTTTCATTTAAGCACTGCCAGATTAGCCTATGTGCCCAGGCGCCGTTAGACCGATCTCTGCCAACTTTCTGATCCTGCTGACAATATGGCTCTTCGCACTGATCCGATCTTGCCAACGCTACCGATATAGTCTCCCTCACAGGTAAGATAGTGCAGCGTAGATATTGGCAAATCTTTTAAAAATCTTAAATCCGATTCGATTCCCAGCTCATTTCTTTTTTATTTTTAAACAACATAATAAGATCCAGCATCCACAATGTAGTATATTATCACTACAGTGGGTGTGGCCATTATAGGTCAGATTTAACAATAATAAATTTTCTCTATCATTTTATTTACCACAATCAGTGAACTGTAGACCATATACGACACCCGAGGATAAAGTGATGGCGATTAACAAAAACACAATGCTCTGCTTCATTTTTTATATTTAATAATTTAATTTTTTTTTAGTAGAAAAAATATTTTTTTTTTTTTGTTCCTTGATATTTTTCACTTTTCTTTTCTGTAGAACTTTTTACAAAAAACGAACCACTTGCTAGCACCGTTATGCGTCTACTGATTTTTGTGATGTGCGAACATGCAAAATATTAGCAACGGACAGAGCAAGAGCAAGACGCTGAACTAAAGATGGTTGCGATAGGAAATATTTTTATGAACAATCAAATTTTAAATCCCGAAACCGACTTTATTGAGCTTACTTTACCTAGTTCCACCGGACCCATGAGCATACACAGATAAAAATTTGTTGAATTTGTATGAATTTTTTTTTATCCAGATCTGGACATTGTCCAATGGAACAAGATAATAGAGAGTTAGATAATTTTGGTAGACAGTTTACCCTTAACACATCTAAAAAGCAACGTGCAATCCATTGATCCCGATATCCTGATCCCATCTCTAGTTTGACCAATAGCAATCGCCATTGAGTAATAGCACGAACGATAATGCTCAAAACGGTATGGCATCAGACCTTTGCAATATATTCTTTGTGTGTGATAATGTTGTTGTAAATGTATTGTTTTTTTTTATTAACAAATACATACATATGTATGTGTGTATATCCCAGTAGCAAAAGAATTTATAAAAGGAAAGTGGGATGATAATAGGTTGCGGGGAAAGAAACGCATAAACTGATAGATTTTTATAGCTAACTAAGTGAATTTTAAAGGCGTATCTATTTATATGACCTAAACTGTCGCTACTAAATAGCCCGTTCATAACCCCGAATAATGCGCCAAGCAGATACAATACGGCGATGAGAATCGCGTAAAACTCTCTCGAAACGCAAAAAGTAAAAAGTTTCAACGGAACAGAAGTCAGTAAAAACTTGCAGCAAAACAGCTGTTCCCATTTTGATTGGTTAAAAGTTTAAATTTTTTTTGTTGCTTTCTCTTGTCAGCTGTTTTTCATATACAATTTTTACGGAGTGAAATTCCCACAGTAAAAAATTGTAGCTCTTTCTGTCAATGAAATGTCAAAATGGGCTCTCTCGCTGCGAGTTGTACAGGTATGAATTCCCTAGGGCATTTAGCAGCAAGACCCATACATCGGCTAATACGAACTTCTTTCATACACCTTCACCTTTTGATACTGATATATACTTTTAGAATGCAAGTACCTACTCCTCCTAATTGCCTTCCTCCAGCTGTTGAGCTTTGGGCTAGTCCGACGATGCATGGAATTTGTCTTGCTATTTAACGCGCTTAAATTAAATTGCCTGGTCTAGATTTTTCTAACCAAAACTGCTGGGTAGACCTACAAGACATGACGCATATACTTATGTATATATATTTATGACAGCTCAATTATATCAGTTGAGTGAATCTTCCTTAGTAGACTCAAATATGTACATACATATGTTCTATTTCTCCTATGACATAAACCCAGCTTGGCTTGTGTCTTGTGAGAACAGTTTTAATTTAATAAAGCTCATTGTTATTTACATACTTGTAAAGGTTCAAAACAGACATCGGTCAATTGAGACGGTCGATAGTAATCTGTGTTTTGCAAGTTCTTCATCCACATATTTCTTTATTGACAATACGCGTACATAACAATCACAGGCGTAGACTCCATAATATATATGCAGTCTTGGATACATTATTTGTTTGCATTATCTCAAAAGAGCGGATAAACTTCTGCGTGTTAGCTAGTGAGAGTATTTTTAATAGAATTAAATACTGGCGGGAACCATTTTTGGGACTTTATTGGCAGGTTGATCTGGGGGATGTTGGAAGGATTAGATAACGAAGTACTAAATACTTCTAACAGAGTGGGGGCTGGGAGGAATTTCTTTTACGACGAACGGAAGTTAATCTCTACGCAACGTTTATCCAGACCTGTTAAATTTGATTTGTAATTAGTAATGAATTGATTAAACTGTTTTTTTTTTTTAATTGGTAATGTTTATTTTAATTGCTTTCAAGATTACGGTTAAAAAAATTATGATTTCTTACGATTATTAAAATGAAAAATTAAAAACAATTTTAAAAAACGTTTTTGATTACTTTTGGTTATTTTTTAATTTATTGGAAAATAATCATTACAAATTTAAAGTAATGATAATCAAGCAATTAATGGATTCTCAGGAAAATAATCAGTCAATACGATTATTTAACAGGTCTGCATTAGCCATATCCGGTTCTGATATGTATACCTATGTATGGAAAAACTCAAATATAATCACAATTTGGAAGCGTAAGCTGAGCTCTCCACAGATAGGACGTCAATTAAAAAAGACTCATCTTAAACTTGGAAATGAAAATGTTGATTAGGTACCTAGTACAAAATACTGTGGCAATCAAAAGAAATGTAGGACCCACTTTATAGTCCAGCACAAGTTATGACGTAGCCTATCTCCTGCAACAAATCCATGATCAAATCTATCAAGTGGAGCTAACTGACCTAGTAAGAAATCAGATGTCGTCATCAAAAGAGAGTAGTCTCATCTTAATCAGTTTCATTTGAAGTGATTTACACACCGAATCGAGCGCAAATCCCAGACTAAGGTATTGAAAGCAGACGTCTTGTCCGATGAGCAGACATTACTAACTTTCATGCACACTTACATAGAATTAGTGATTTAATGCTCCCCACGTGTATGCTACGTGTATGGTTTGATATTACACTTTCATATATGCATACATAAGTACATACATACATAAATGAATACTAAATGATTTTTGTAAAGTTTCTTGATTGACCCTAATAAGCTCAGCTTCAGCGTTCATGAATTTGTTTGGAAAATCGTGTTAAGGTATATACATACATGCATTAATAATTGTGGGCGACTATCATGTTGTTACAACATAAAATATGCCCTCAAAAATGATCTAATAGGCAACTATAGTCTGGATGAACTTGAGAAGCCAAAGACAAAGCGTCCCAAAAAAGTCGTATAAGCTGTGCTAGGGTATATTAAAATTTGTACTGTTCGTTTACATAAAACATTTGCAGTGAGAGAGCGCATTTTGACACTTTATTGGGAGAGAGAGTACCTAGTTACATGTTTCTACTGGGGTAATTTCACACAGTAAAACTTGTATGTGAAAATCAGCTGATCTTGACAAAGGAAAGCAACAACAAAAATTTTACAATTTGAACTGTTAACCAATCAAAAAAGGAACAGCTGTTTTGCTCCAAGTTTTTTCGGTTGAAACTTTTTGTGTTTCGAGAGAGTTCTACGTCATTTTCATTTTACTGAAACTTCTTTGCCAGTTTTGTTACCGAACAGAGCTAATGATGATGTGTTTCAAAATCAGTGGCTACCAAACTGATTCTAGGTTCCTATCAAAAAAACTTTGATTTCCTGGGACTTCGATGGCTGACTTTTAGTCTACGTCCTCAGGGACATACGTGCTGAAGAATCAACAAATGAGCTACTTGACACTTGAGTACAATTGTCTTATGCTGTAATTACGTTATCATCAATGAAAGCAAACATTGTTTATATTTGTCTGGACCACATTGAGAGTTTCAATGTTGAACAAAAATAAGATAATGTAATGTTTCAACATACCTACATATAGAGGAAAGCATAAATTTGTATACCCTGCCGTTGTTGCAGACAGTCTATGGAGCAAACCACTCTGCACAGGAATGTCTGTTGTCAAGTGGGGTGATAGCACTCCTAGGGTCTGCCAGGGTTCTAAAAAAAAACGTATATTCTGTTAGGTCTTGACTGGAAAATCTACAGCAGGCTGTAAGGGCCATAAAACCTGTAAAGGTTCTTTAGTGTTTTTTTCTAGCTTACGTCTGTCTAGTTTTTTTTTTTTTCAAACCAGGACCTACTTAGGTATTCCGTAATTATTAAAATTAAATTGTTCAATTTCCGAAAGTAAAAGTTATGCGAGCGCCAACCTCCTTTAAGCTTTTCTCAGTTATTTAATTTACATATCTCTTTTAAAAACAGGGTACCTTAGTACAATCTGGCTTACAATGGCAGTATAGATTCGATATACTACTTTGGGTGAAAAATCCCACGAGCCACCAATGGAGCGGGGACTGTAAAAAAATACCGATAATGCAGGTACATATTTTAACGACTTTGCAGTGCATCAGACTTCTACTTTATCGACAAACAAATGTCAAAGATTTGACAACTGCCTGACACGTCGAGTTCGTGTAAACAACTTCGTGTGACACGATTATCGCTGGTAAAGCTGCAGAACGTAATTATCGTCTTATTTGTATCAAACATTTTACAGCAAGCGAATCGTTTTGGTATGTGGATAGATTTATTAAAATTGATGAATTTTTTTTAAATGAAAATTAAAAGTTCTTCAATAAATGATTAATGTCACTCTGCATGTGTTAACGTGATATTGAAATACAGTTAATTGTTACGTCTGGTGGTAAAAGAAGTGAATGCAAGTGCGATTGATAATGATGACATTTGCCACGTCAAGTTTAGGGTGCAGGTGAAAGCGGAAAATGTTGCTAGATGATTTTCTTTCCAAATTGGAAAGTTCCTCATTGTCTAATTAGTAAATGTAAATAGCCGCTGCCACGTTATGACGTTCATTTCAATAAGTTGTCCTCCAGACTTAACGCCCAACTGATTCCATGCATTTGACATACATCTCATAAATATGACGTGCTTCAGTTAATTATATATTTTTTATATTTCCATTTTAGTAATTGTTACCCGCCTGCCAACAAGAAACAGCAAATCAATTCAACGCCATGGATAAAGTTGTTAAATTCTGTGAACCTGGCCGTGCCTTCGCCAAGGACTCGATTCGTTTAGTTAAACGTTGTACGAAACCGGATCGCAAGGAGTTCCAGAAAATTGCTATTGCTACAGCTATTGGTTTCTGTATCATGGGTTTCATTGGCTTCTTTGTTAAATTAATTCACATTCCCATCAATAATATTATAGTGGGCTCATAAGCTGTCGTGTCTCAATAGCAATGGCTGTATCAGCTGAAAAACATACATATAAATAATTATAACAAATTCATCAATTTTTTGTTTGTACAATAACATTAAATTGAGTCTATTTTAATTTTTTTTTTCATTTAGAAGTAAGAGATTAAATATCTGTATATGCAGAGATTATTTTGAATGGTCCACGATTATATTTGATTTTAGCACTCACTTTGTATTTGTTTATAAATTCTGTAATGCATGTACATACGGACACGCTAAGTTCGAGTACTATTGGCAAAGGGTGTGTGGTGAATAGTCACCGATTTTAATTTATCAATATTAAAAAAATACTTCAGAAAAGTAAATAATGTGCATTAATAATTGAAAGCAAGATAGGACTCACCGTTTCTGAGGGATGTAAATTGATGTTGTGGTAACGATAGTAACACGCTCCGAAGGTTTGGGGAGTGTTGTCCAATTAACACTCCATGGATATAAACCTGACTGCCGTAGTAGCGATTGCTGACCAGTCAAACCTTCCAGGTCATGTAAGTACTGAAATTAAAATAATAAAATTAATTAAGTCGATGGGGTCGCTCCAATAACACTGCGGGTTGGGGCTTAGAATATGGAATATGGTATAGCGGTCATAAAACCAACAACAACAATATCCAGTACGAAATTGTGCTAACGTGAACCTAGTAAGCGCTCCTCTTCAGCTATTTCATGTGATTGGATTTCAATACCGGGATTCGCAGGCCTAGATTTCGGGGGGACTTGTGTACCACCAAGGTCATAATGAGCCCGCTTATGGCTACGCAGATCGAACAGGAAGGTTGTGTGATGCCGGATCGCATCGAAGTGCTTACAGGAATGTTTTCTTTATATCTACGTGGCGAAGCTTCATCCAATAGCCTTGGCGATTTTATACCTTTTTTGCAATCCTTGTGCCTTAGCAAGTTCTTGAAGTCCGAACACTGACTATAAATGTCAAAAATGAATGTTGTCACACGAAGTTGGATGCAGCTACATTTCTTTCATAAACCCGATGACTGTCAAAATTACCGAAAATTTTACACGCTAACGCTGAGTAATTTATTGTGCGGTAATTTGTGTAAAAAATAAATTTTATATCAAATAAAGGCTAACCAAAGCATACAAAAAGTTAAATAACTCAATAACTTTGCAAATTCGACATTAATTTGGTTGATTTGAAGCAAGCAAATAAAGTTGCGATTCACAAACCGGCGGCCCAAGGACTTGGCAGACACGCTTACCACTAATATTTTGTATCTATACATGAAGTTCGTGTTATACAAAATCGTTTAAGCCGAATTAAAATAATGGATGAAGACCTTATACTAAAACAGCCGGCAGATCGCCGTTTGGGAACAGGAAATTCGTTGCCTCCTGGACCACCTGGTGCAGAAAATGATGGTGCGGATTATGGTAAGCGGCAAATTTATATTTAAAAGCAAAATAACTAAAAGACATACTTCTCCACAGAAATCAAAAAAAGCAAATCAGAAAAGGATTCTACAAATCGGTCAAGTCGTCGTCGATCGCCTTCTGGGAGCCCACCACGTACACGGCGCAAGTCACCCTCAAGAGGACGACGTTCACCATCACCTTTGGATATTGGTAGCCGCCGTCGTCGGCGTTCGCCTACACCACCATCTCGCCGTAATCGTTATCGTGACTATTCACCATCAGAGCGTCGACGTTACGAGAGTGGCAGTAGTGGGCGTAATCCACGCCGTTCACCTGATAGACGACGTGATGCGGGTGGCAGCAGTGGCGACCGTAGCGGTGGACGTAGTTATCGTTATCGCGGTCGCAGTACTAGCCGTTCACGTAGTCGTAGTGTATCGCCACGACGTAACAGTGGAAATCGGTGGTCGCCACCCAAAAAGAAGCCCAGCTCACCGCCGATTATTGCACCACCACCCCCACAAGTTTCACAACCACCACCACAAGCACCACAATACAATACAATGCCGCCACAAATATTTCCTGCTGATAATTTTGTACCACCACAAACTGCATATAATCAATATGCAGTACCGCCACCACAAGCAGCTGCTAACTTTCAGCAGCCACCACCACAAGCAGACGCATATAGTTTGCAAGCACCAGCACCTCCAGTTTTTAATTCTGCTTATCCCCCGCCTCCTGTTTGGGGCAATACAAATACTACTGGTGAGTTTTACTTCATAAGATAAGTGAACATTTCTTATTTTAATGTAATATTCGTGCCCCTTACTAAGTAGCTCGATGGAATTATATTGTTATGAAGTGCCAATATAAAAGGAAGATACCGAATAGTCCATACAACTTTTTAATACTAGGTATAGAATTAAAAAATTATTTACTTTCTGGTATGATATACGATAAATAGTATATTCTTGCCTACATCTCGCTGGTTCTTTGACAAATTTAAGCCCAAGTGTCGGCATCCTCGAAGGTTTTGAGAAATACTGTAAGAGTCCTTTGTTGTATATTATTATGTAACTACCTCGAGTATAAACTGACTGTTTTCTTCGATTACTACGAAACTTCCTCGCTCCGCGTGCTTATTGAAAGATCAATATTTTATAAAGAATGATGGTTGATCTACGGATATGATGCCTCTTACCTCTCATTACCCATCTACCCTATTTGAGGTTGTTGTTTTGTTGTTGTAATTAACAGTAATTAAGGGTAACATTACCTAGGACTGTCATAACAGAAACCCTTACCAGCACCTCGCGGGATAGTTTTTGTCAGTACTCAAACAAATAAGCGAATCTCAGTAATAAGTTGTTAATTCATCTGTGGAAATATTAAATAGGAAATTCAAATCAAAATTCTGTGGCTTACTTTGTAATTTCTTTCGCAAAATCTGAATTAATTTGACAGCTTTCCAGCGTCATACAGAGAACCCCCAGCTTTATTATTTATAGCACAATTTCTGTATTTTTCTATGTAGACACTTACGCCACGCCGCAACCATGGATACCGACACCCGATCCCAACCAAATACAACAATTGACTCAGCAACCACCACCAGCAGTGGTCCCACCCACGTCAATACCACCACCACAGTTGGTAGTGTCACAGCAACAACAGCAAGCACCTCAACAACCAGTAATTGAAGTACCTCCTCCAGTTGTTGTCGAATCCAAAGCAAAACATGATGGTATGCGTTCGTTTTGTTATTACTTTTTTTAAATACTAAATTTTATACTATTTCGTGTTGTGTATTCTCTCAAAATCTGGGTACTGAAAAATATGCGCAAATTTTCATACTTATCACAATATAAACAAATGGTATTTATTACATGCGCGGCTAGTATACTTTTATACATCTATTACATACAGCACTTTTAAAAACAATAACATTTACTGCATTCCATTCATTACATTTTACACTAAAACCACATAAACTAGCCGTGCTGTAATTGTTATAGAAAAACAAAAATAGTGATTGAAGATGAAACATACATCAAAGTTGTAAATCCGCATGCGCGCAATACAATAATCCTCCATCTGTGCGCAGTTCATGTTGATGCAGTCAAGCGTTTAATCTCGTTGCTGTGTAGGAGTGGCTGTTATTCGGCTGAGGAGCTTGGAGGTCAACTGTGCAACCAAACTGTCAACGATTAAAATTGTACTTTGTTGTCAACTTCTCATCATCTGACCAATGCTTTGCATTGAACAAAGTGTAAATAAAATGAAAATGCGCGAAAACCAAGGCATTTCCTGAAATATGCATTTAAATATATTTTATATTTTTACTAATATTGAGAACTTTTTTTACATTTCATGTTTTTACAATGCAGCTGTGGCCAAAGAAGCAGAAAACCAACGTGACGAATTGAAACGCCAACGTAGCAGCTATTTAAAGAAAACATCATTATTGCGTAAAGAATTGAAAATGTTGAAGGAGCAACGTAAGGATTTGCACAAAAGCACAGGCGCCCCACCATCGCCCACCACAAAAGGATTCATCGATGAAAATGAAAAACTGCAGGTATGTCGAAACATGTGAAGTATGTTCTTGCGGTTTTCGATAATTTATTTTATTAGTTTGTAGTAAGTATTATGGCATGTTAATGTTGTGCAGCAAATACTGGAACAAATTTGAACTTCTGAAATTGTGTAGCTGGAAAAAGAATTTTATTCAGGTTGTTTATAGTTTTGTTTTAGGTGTAATAGAAAAACTCCTATATCCGAAAGATCGACTATCGAAATAATTAAAACCCGCTAACCTTCCCTTAAACCTTCACTTCTATAAACAACAAAGCGACTCTTTCTATCAAAAAATATCCGAATTTAATGCTGAATAAAATAGTTCGCAAAAGTAAATAGCTCAAGAACAACTTCTTACAATAGAAGTATTGTCTTTTCTGGATTAGAATAAAACGAAGGAACTAATTACTGCCATAGCCTAGGCTGCGTTGTTGCAACTGTGAGGAATTGTAGCGGTACTTTACCCTGCGTGATCGAGGATTGTGGGACAAGAGCTGTCGATGTTGAATTCGGCCTGCATACATGCTAGCATGTTTTGCTTAGCAGCAGTGGAGCAGGAACGGTTTTATGGTTCAAACGAGTTCAAATTGTTTTTATCTGTTGATGAATCTATCTTGCCTGTTGTTAATCTATGCTCTTCGTATCTACTCATCGTTGTAGATTAAACCCGGTTATACGAAAATAAAAGCCGGAACAGTACATCGTCATAATGTATAGAAATTCGAACTTAAATTTATTTCAATATTTGTTCATACACAACATTTTACATACCATACAAATCAACGTACATACATACATACATTTTTGTAAATTTAAAACAAAAACGACATACATTTTTAACGTTAGTATTTAAGTAAAGTATCTCAGTGTGATTATGAGAGTAAACAATAAATTTTTCACAGCTTATGTACCCGTTGATTTGTATCTATCTAACATATATGCATATACGTTTGTATGCAAGCATAGAGTTCTGCAGCAATTGCTTTCATCAGGCAAAGCGGGATAATGGATCATGAAGAAGTTAGTTTTGAATAAAACTGCTGCGCACATATATAATTTGTTCACATACATATTTATTTATATACTTATCCATATATACATATATACTTGCTATATGGTTAATTGCTGAAATTGTATATTTATGAAAAGAAAATTGTAAATTAGGATTTTTTATTATGTTTGAATGCCAGCATTGTATTTATAAAAACAGAAAACAAATTGTAAATTAAAAAATATGCAAAAAAAAAACACCGGATGCTTGAAGATGGAATATGGCACTCTGTTTGGACGAGACGAAGGCTATGAAGTTCTGCTCCAAGAAGATGACACGTTTGCAGTTTTGGAGATTCACTCTTCCTACGACACGGCTCTACAATTACCCGCTTTCAACACGTTATACATACAAAATAGATAAACGAATTGCGAAAATTAAGAGGCTAAATCAAATTTCATATTAAATACATTTAAAAAAATGATTTAGGGTTTAATAAATTTTATTTTTCTTTCTTCTCTATCCTTGTTTAGAATCAAATACAAAAGAAGCTGAGCACCATTGAAAATGTAATCGATATGCTAAGTGGTATTATTGGTGAAGAAAATTTGGATAGAGAAGAGGAACGCTACGAAGAGACTGATAAAAAAGTAAAGGAGGATGTAAACAAAAAACATTCGCATAAAGAGCAGCAACAGCAGCAATTATTGCCACAGCAAAAAAATCACAGTGAAAGTGGTGACCGTAGTCGCAAGAAGAAGCGTAAGAAATCTACATCATCATCAGGCAGTTCATCGGGTAGCTCGAGCAGCAGTTCGAGCTCTTCGTCATCCTCAACAACTTCTGAGAATGAAGAGGATGACGATGACGATAGTTCACCAGAACGTTTGAAGAATAAAGCTATTGCATCTATGAAATCCAAAGCGAAAGATGCTTTGAAGCGCGAGGCGCTTGCAGTCGCTAAATTGAAAGAGGACAAATTGTAAGTACTTTTCCGCATCAAACTAATTTGTATATCATCAACCTGAACTTTCGTAAAACTAAATCCAATATAAATTCGTATTTTATAATTTCAGGTTTGAGGAGAAAAAACGTTTCAATTACGTATTTTACGATCCTGAAATGCATTGGTGCCAGACATGCGATGTATTTCCCAAAACGGCAAAGGACTACTTAAATCATTTACATTCTAAAGAGCATATGGATCGCGAAACCATTGAAACGCCTTGGCATATCGATATGATAACTGATGTGAGTAAACGTTAATATAAAACTTTGTTAAAAATATTTAATTTTTGCTTATTATTAATATACCCTCTTCCTTTGTCAAACAGCAATTTCCAACTTATGATAATGCACCAACAAAACGTACGCCCATACGCGGTCTTACCTTCTTCATACCAGCATCTTCTTGGTTTTGCAAATTGTGCAGCATTTGGATGGGCGATTTGCATTGCGCCTCAACACATTTAAAATCACAATTGCATGCATCCAAATACAATGTGAGTACAATTTTTTATTTAAAATAGGTTTGATAAAAATTTTTATATTATATTTGAATACAGGCTTTTTTGGAAAAAAATCCACACTACGAAGTAAATTGGTTGGCAGATCGGCAACGCGTATTGAATGAACGTAAAACGTTACCATTACCGCAACAAATAACATCTGTCTCCACTACCGCGGCTGATAGTGTTGCTGGCAAGAAATCGAAAAAGGATGAAAAAGCAAAGAAACGTAAGAAGAAGAGGTAAGTAAATAATACAACTGACATTTGTTTTAGATTGCTAACATTTTGTTTTATTAACCTTTTCTTTAGTTCGGAAAAAAAGGACAAAAAGAAGAAAAGCAAACGCTCAAAGAAGCACAAGAAGAATACAACAAGCTCTTCGCCCTCTAGTGAATCTTCATCTACTTCGGAGAGTGAAAAGGTTAAAATCTCCAAAGTAGATTCTCCAATTATCATACAAAACTTGGATAATCCGAACCCTGCTGTTTCGATACGTGTAGCAATGCGTAAACAGGATCTGACAAAAACTGATGATGAGACACCACCACCAGCACCCAGTATGCGCATTGGAAGTGTTCCCCATCCTGTACCAGCACCAATAATCATAGGCCATAATGCATTGACCCATTCAAGTGGTGGTGGTGGGGCTAATAGCATGCCGTCGTCAGCACCTCAAAGCGGCGGTCGTTTGAGCAAATGGACTGAAGCAAAAGATAGTAGCGCAAAAGCAGCAGTAACATCTCATCAGTTAACTGGAGGTGAAATGGATAATAAACACGATGATGTAATTTTACAACAATGGAACACTGTACAACCAGTTATAAGCGAAAGTGAAAAAAAGCTATTGGAACAATTAAAAGGCAAATTAAAGAACAAACCACGTGATGAGGGCACAACACCAGCTGGTGCTACGATACGCAATAGCGATGATACAACGGATCGGCGCACACGTGAACGCGACCGCGACCGAGACCGTGAGCGCAATGATCGAGATCGTAACGATCGTATGGATCGTAATAATGACCGCGATCGGCGGCGACGCTCGCGTAGCCCATTCTTTGGAGGTCGTGGCGGCGGCGGTGGTCGTGGACGTTTGCGACGTAGTCGCAGTCGTGGCCGTGTTGGCTCTCCGTTGGGTCGCAGAAGGCGTACACGTTCACGTTCGCGTGGACGAAGGTAGGTTTTTTATTTTCTTGAGCTAAATTCCCCGTAATTTTAAATTGCCCTGTATCCCCTAGGAGCCGCTCTTTTGATCGTGATCGTCAACGCCGCTACAGTCGTTCACGTTCACGTTCTAGAAGTCGCGGTCGGATTGAAAAAGCAATTGTACGACAACCTGCAGAATTTAGGCCACGTGTGCCCGAAAATAATAAAGATAGAGAGAAACGTTCTACAACAGAATCAAAAGACAAAAAGAATATCGATAAGAAAACTAAAACGGCCACTGCAAATCTAGTTGCCGCTGTGGCTAGTGGCAAGAAATTACCGTTTATTGGTAAAATGCCAGTTTTTAAGAAGCATACCTCTGGTCAAATGGAAGGTAATAGTGATTTGATGTTATCATATCAAAGCGATATGAATCAGCAACCAGTTAATTTTCCAACACAACGTCCACAAGCGCCCACAGCAGCCCAAATACAAATGGCTATGATGGAGGATGCTTATGGTAATGCACCACCATTTCATCCCGATGCGGGCATGATGGTGGACTATGACGAACTAATGCCCGATCCCATGCATTTTGTAAATTTAATGGGACAAGCACCACCACCACCGCCACCACCAGCTGCTGCTGCTGATAGCACAGACAAGAAAGCAGTTGTTACTAATGTAGAGGACGATAATGAAGATATATTACCACCAGGTATTGATGAAGCGGAGAAGGATGATTGTGTGGCTCGGCCAATAACTGGACCTTTGCCGCGTAAGGGGCCATTACCAAAAGATCTCGAAGAAGCGCTTAATATAATTTTCCCAGGCGAGAAAAAACCCGGAGATGACGAGGCATCGAAGCCAAAATCAACAGGTAAATAAGAATACTTTGCTATTATTATATTTCTTTTTATACTAACACACATCGAAAAACAACTACCAAATATTAATAAATTAAACCAATAGAAAATTGGAATATTTAAACTAATAATTTTAAGTTTTTTATATTTTTTAATGTCAGCTAATTATTAAAAAAAAAAACATTCTTACAGGCGAAACTCAAATAATTGTGGAGAAGCCAGTGATGCAGCCTGAAGATCTAGTTAAGGAGGGCATACATATGGTTACGATTGAGGAAACCTCGTTGGCTGATGAGGCATCACAAATGAGTATGAATGAACCGTTAGTGTTTAATAAGCAATCGGTAAATTCTTTAAAACCCAAAGTAGCAGAACTTTCATCAAGAATTGCACCTGATATTGGTTTGACCGCAACAAAGCCGCCACCACCACCACCACCAACAACAATAGTTACAACACTGGAAACTAAAACAAAAACATCCAACGCTGTGTCAGATGAAGCAATGTCCAAACGTGTTAATGGCACAGATACCAATTCCAAAGTAGCTACTATTGATGATAAGGAAGGCACGAATACGTCAGCTAGTGCTACAACAAATAATTCCACTAAAGAAGTTGAAGCACCACCACCCGATAACGCTGCAACGCCAGTTGTAAAACCCAGTGATGATGTAGCTAATATTGTATGTAACCTTGATGATATACCACAGCCGCCACCATCGCCAACGGAGAGTGAGAAGAAACGCAGACAAGAGGAATTGAACGATTTAGCAATGTTGGGTATTGACGCTGACGATTTGGCTGCACAATGTATATGAATTCAAAAAAGGCAATTTTAAACTGAACTTAATATCGCTAACAAGCTTTTCTTTTCATTCAAAAATTAAAAACTTCGATTAGTCGTTACCTAAAAAAAAGAAAATCTCTATACTCGGGTTTGATACAGTGGAGCAAGACATGTTGAAATATGTGCTTGGCAGCATTGTCAACATAGAAAAAAATATGTGAAACAAATATTTTCGAAATAAAAAAATTAAAACAACAAACAGCAAATATGGTCCAATTATAAAATTAAAAACAGTCATAATTGATGCAATCTTAGGGGATAAAACCATCAAGAATTGCTGTTGGTATCTTACCGGTTCGAAATTACTTTCAAACACTTAAGGTTTCTAAAGTGCACTGTGACATCACACTTGCTATTGAGATCTATCAAACTTGGCGGCTGAATCCCTCAATTCAAGTGAATACTCGTTTAAAGCATTTAAGGTGTACTAAGAGAGATTTTCGAACATTAAAACAGTTTCGAAACTTATGATTTCAATGTATTCATGACAACAGCAGGGGTAGAGCCATAGTATAATTATTGAAGCTCCAGGTTGATGTCAAAGTACAGGTAAGTTTAAAATACTTAAGAATTCTTTCGCCGATATTCTCTGCCACTATTTTAGTGTCTAAACATGTATACTGGTGCTTGGCTGAGTTGAAAAAAAAACGCTTCTAACATCTGTTATTGGCGTATGTCTTTTTGTTTATAAATTTCAAATTTGTCCAACTTTGGTATTTCTTTAAGTTTTTTATAACTTTCAGTTCCGATAAAAACACACAAAATCAATCTATTTATATTTTTTTTATTTCGCTTCACCCAGATATGTATGTATGTACATATGTCTATGAATACAATTTTACTATTTAACAGTAAATGTGTAACACTGGAAAATGAACTTATGTATACTGTTTTCAAAATCTTAGTAGTGCACATACATATGTATGTACGTGTAAGAGGAATTATTAAAAAATTATTATAAACGGTTTCATAAATAGATTCACAGCTTAATTGTAAGTAATTTTTCGCTAATTATTTTCTCAATTTTATTTCAAAAAAAATATAAAAGTTTTATAAAACTGTTGTAATTCAAAATTTGTATGAAAAACACTTACTGCCCGTTTCACAAAACAAATTTAAATGAAAATGTATTTTTTTTAGTCAAATTTTATATGAAATCTGCCAACGAAGAAATAATTTTCCACTTAAACTTTTTCGTGAAACTGGATATACATAAACCAATGAATATGTTGGAAATTGTGTAAAAGTGTCCAAACAGTCACAGTGAAAAATTATTAAAATTGGGCTGCTATTTTCAAGCACGTAGCCAAATGTATTTCTCAGCAGATCAACTGAATATCAGGAGAGCATGTATGTATATGTATTTCAGAATGCGTCAAATGTATTTAAAATATTTCAATTGTATTTCAGGACACCTTTGTTTTATATAAGAAAATCTCAAATGTACTTCAGAGAGAGTGAAATGTACTTCAGAATTTCAAAATACCTCTGAGTTGTTCTGAAAGACATTTGGCTTTTCGCTCTACTTAAAGTTTGAATACACTTCGGATTTTCTGAAATGCAATTGGAACATTTGAAATAAATTTGAGGTTTTTTGGAATGTTTTTGTTCAATTCAGCAGGTAAATTAGCTACTAAAAAACTGCTATGACTTTGAACGCAACTGTATGTACATAGTTTTTTTTTCAATTTAAATTTATATCTAAAGTAATATTTAAATGTTGTTTGTGTATAAAATAAATTAACAATTAAATTCATACATACTAAAAACAAATTAACTATAAAACTTGCAATTCATCCATTATAAAATCATAAAAAATATGCTCACATAAGTTCAATTAGTCAGTTTTCATGCCATCACATTTTGTTACTAAAATATAATTTTTTAACAATATTAACTCTTAAAATACAAAACTTTCTACACTTTCTTTTATTACTCCAGCTCCACCATCGTACAGTGTGGACAGTAAAAAGACTAACATAAGATTACTTTAAAGCTTACGAATTTGTATTTAGTTATGTACATATGTAACGTATTTTAAAATATTTTTTGAAAAACGTCATATCTCAGCTCAATGTGTATTGAATTTTCGTTCAGTTAGGCGGTTTTTAAAAATCATTTCCGTTTTTAAAAAAAAAATATGAGACTATTTTTAAACTAGTTTATCTTTCTCTCAACCATCGACATGTTAAAAAATGTTAACTTTATCGGAATTGCGGACATAATTTTTGCTTTGCAAAAAAATGTTTTTAAAAATGTCTTCTAAAGATCCCCGCTGCATACGTCTATATGCTAGAGAGAAAAAAAGTTTTTCTTCAGGCGATCTGTTAAATGAGAATACCGAGATTGAATACGCCTATTTCGGGACAATGTCGTGCCGAACTAGTTCAATACACTAACGCTTTGTATTTCGGGAGCAGTTCGCATTATTTCGTCGCCTTTTCAGTATCATCCTCTACCATTTTGGTAGTTTTTTGCATTTTTTATGCACCATTCGGAAGGTTTCGTTAATATTTGGGCGAAATTGTTTCGGTAATTTTGTAGGAGAATTTCGGGATTTAAAGGCTATACTTCTCCCGGCCATCAAATTTCGGAGTTATATTCGGGATTATTTTTCTTAAATGGCGCTTAAATTTTGGCCAGCTAAAACAGCACGCCATTTGTATCGGGATTATATCTAGTTAGAAAGAGGATTAATTTCTGGAGAATTTCGACGTGGTTTCAGGATTATTTGAGCACTAGTTTTGTACAATTTCTGGGCAGTTTTTAAAAGCTTTATTGCTTCCGGAAAACCCCGAAACTGTTTTCGGTATTTTTACATGACGATTTCGGGACTATTGCACATACATAGTAGATTTCAGCAGGGGAGCATTCGGGGATAGATTCTGCAACCATTACTGTTACTGAATCATTTCGGGGGTAACATTCGCGTTTACTATTCCAGAACTTCTTTTATTTTGTTGTGTCCGGTTTTGAAGAGTGTAATGTAGCATTGCAGAAGCGGCATACTGGGGCATTTTGGCTGTATTCTTTGGGGAATTTCTAGATTATTTGAGGGTTCTACTCTCGATTCATGATTGGCTCGGGAATACTTAAAATTTTTTTTTTGCGTATTATGACATCGTTTCTGCTGAATTTAGAAACTATGTATTTCATGAAGGCTTCGGAGCTATTTTGATTTTTTTTGATAAATTTTTTCTTTTCTGTCGAATTTAGAGATATTTTAGAACTTTCGATAACATATGAGGGCTGTTTTCATATCCGTTTTCAGATTATTTTAACACCTTTTCGGAATTAAAGTCTACACCTTTTCAGAAATGTTTTAAATATTTTTCGCTTGTCTTATTTTAAATAATTTTTCCTTGAAGTATTTGAAATACATATGTATGTTGTTGTTGTAACGACAAAAGCACTCCCAAGAGGTTTTGATATACATATGTACATATCTTCATCATTTTGGATTTTGCTAAAAATATGAAAATATCTGAAATCTCAAGCAAACGCACTTGCTTACTTTTTATAAATACGTTCAGGTATGAAAAAATTTAAAATACACTTTTTTGAAACATTTTTTTTTTAATTTTTTACTTTTATTAGAAATACTTTAGTTATACGATAATCTCCAGCAGTTAATATTTCATAAATACATTTTTTACTCGCTGCTTAAGGCAAAAAAAAAAAGAAACAAAAAAAATTACACACATTATATTTTTAAATTAATACGTGAGGATATTGTATGTACATCTGTAGATTAATTTATGTTATAGATAATTACTATATGGAATATTTGTTATATATAACATACATATTTTAGACTTTCCGCGGTGAATCATTCATTGATAACAGAAAAAAAATAATGAAAAAATGCTTTAAATTTAATTTAGCAACATGTGATTTATGTACGCACCAGCACTGTACGATGTGGAGAGTAAAACAAACGCATTCAAACACGTCACTTAAAATGCTATATACATGCTAGATTAGAAGTACTTTCGTACTTACATATGTAATGTTTATACAAAGCTAAGTATTTCTCTTTTTTTTGTGATTTTATATATGTGTGGGTGTATGTACAACATTAAAAATTAAAATTAATTATAAATATTTTTAAGTCTTCTTTCCACGATAAAATAATTCTTCAACCCTTTGTTTATGTCCTTTACTTTAGTGGCTTTTAACGTTAATTTTTAATTGTGTATAGCTCTTACATGGCAAATTCACCACACTCGCGTGACAGATTCACCACAATAATGAGCACGCGTCGCGCGTGTTGACAATCCTTGGCCGGTTAATAATTAGCGTCGCTTCGGTATTTGCTGCCTTCCCGCCTATTGCTGTTGTTGTTTCACAGCAGCTTACCGCATAAAAGCAAGTTTTTTTGAAATGTTTTTTTAAATGAAATGTCTACGATTGTTCGGATTGCGTCTATTATGCCCGCCGCCATCCATATTGAACTTACGTGGACCCATGCCACCACCACCCATGGGCTGTTGTGGAAAATTAAGGAAACCATTTAAACCCAACGGTGGGCCCGCATCAATGAGTCCTCGTCCACCCATTTGAAAATTGCCTGCGGCCGCACCAAATGGATTGAAATTACCAATTGGCGGCATACCCAACAAACTTGGGCCATCCAAACGCGTTGGCATGCCCGCTGCTGCTGCTGCGATAGGTGCACGCAAACCGGCCGCCGCGGCACCCGCAAATACAGGTGGCGGAAAACGAAAATCGAATGGTGCACTTGGTGGAAACCCAAAACCTGCCGCATTGGGTGGTATATCGAATTGTGGATTTGGAAAATCAAGTTGTTGCATGTAATCGCCACGCGCTTCAGCATTTGCATTCATTTCAGCAGTGCTGCCGCCACATTCTTGCGTGTTATCATTATCCGTATCAATTTTATTCACTTCGCCATTTTCATCGATGAAAATGCCCAAGCTCATTAGTATATGATCGGTTATTTTCTTATTACAATTGATAAAATTAAAATTTTTATCAGGTGAAGTATCTTGATGAAAGCGGCGCAGTTCGGTAATGAGACGCGCCAATTCTTGATTGTATTGTATTTTCATATTCGAACTGAGATCGCGATACCATGCAGCATTTTGCATTTTCTCGCGCATCATTTTACCTAAACCGGCAATTTTCGAAATGACGCCATCACTTGCCGCGCTGCTACCGCCACCCGCACTTTTCTCTGCTTCATTCGCCTTCGCAGCTGCAGCTGTTGCTGCCGATGCAGCCGCACAGCGTGGATCCAAGCGTGGATCTGCACGCGTTGTTGTTGTTGTTGTTGCTGCAGCAGCAGCTGTTGGTGTATTACTTGCTGGCGTTAATGTTGGCGGCACTTTGCTAGCACTCAAACGGCGCTCTTCTATACGTCGACGTTCGTCATTCGCCTTCATAGCCGCGCTTGTGCTGCTGCTACTGCTACTTGTCGCTGGTGGTGTATAATATTTGGGTGAACTTTCTGCATCGGGTGATGCAATGCTGCTCAACTTGCGTCCAGAACGTTTTAGCGCAACAGTTGTGGCGCGCGTCTCTGGCAAACCAAGTATACGTCTTACACGCGGATCAGCTGTTTGTGTGGTGGCGCGTAAACTGCGACGCAATTCGCCATAATTCGCTGGTGGCATAATGAATTCGTGCACTTTATACGTCATTGGCAGGTGTGAAGTGTAAGAGGCATCGATTTCAGTGGCAGGCGTATAATTTGTTACAGCTTGGAATGGTAAAATGCTGCCACCGCCATCTAAGCAACGCATATCCTTATCAGCTTTAGCACATCTCTCCGTGCGTTTGCGTTCATCCTCCTCGACTTGTGCCACACTATAGTCATACATGGTTTTGCGCTCATAAACTGGTTCTTTCTTAAGACGCACATGTGCATCATCATTATCGTCAGCTGAATCGGAAGCTTCTGGTGTATTCGATTGTGAACCTGTGGGTGTGTGTGAGCGTGAACGTGAACGCGAACGGGAACGTGAACGCGAGCGGGAGCGTCCACGTAGTGGTGGTGGCACGTAATAACGTTGTTCGGTGCGCTTATAATTATCACTGCTGCTGCTGTTCGAGGCTGGCTTATCTTCGATTTTTTTTAAATCGCTGGCATTTGCTCTGAATGGATTGAAAGGATTTAAGTGTAGCCCAAGTCTAGTTGCTAAATTACTGGTTTTTGGTTGAAAAGGCTAAAAATGGATATAAATTTATTACAATTGGAATATTTCGAAAATAATGTCAGTTTACATACCTCCTCATTTACAGCGTACGTGTTATTTTCAATAGTCGTAGGTGTTGTTGCTGTTGTTGTTGTTTTAGTGTGCTCTTCTTGCTCCAAATTGCCGTCATCTATGACTAGCTGCTCATCATCGCGTTCATCATCGTCTATAAAAACCGAAACAAGCAAATAAATATAAAGTTAAAAATAAGCAGAGCAATTTATAAAGAAAACGATAAAGACAGGCATGGGTACAAGTATAAATTTAATAAAAATAGGTATTTAAGTTAAAATTAAGCAAGGAAATTGTATTCTACTCACAGGCATCACTGCGATCGAACGCCAAATTCGAGTCTTTCAAATATTGTGAATAATCGACACGCACCACACCGCTATTGCTATTACTATTTGAATTCGAATTCGAGTTCGAATTTGTTGCAACATCTTTTTCCAACTCCGAATTATCACCGCTTTTATTACGCATTGGCGCAGCACCCACAGATGGCTTTTTATTTGTCATTGTTGTTGTAGAACTAGGAATAGAACGCATATCAACATCGCGTGTGGCAAAACTAAAGAAATACGACAGTAATACACATTTACACATAATGAAATACGAAGAAGAAATGATAATAAACAAAATAAAATTAAAATACAAATCACTACATAACAATGAAAATGCAGGGAAAACATAAAACATTTAGAAGCTATTAGAAGTTTAAAATTTTGCCGAGACTGCTGGAGATGAATTTGAACAAAAATAATTTCTAAGTCTACTAACTTGCATTGCCACTTAATGCTATTAGGTTTGAAGAAAAAGTATTTTATTTGATGAAACTCTTATTATACGGCGACCTCGGAAAATACCGAACAAAGTTCGGTCGCCAAGGTATTAAAAGCTTAACTTAATACAGGAGAGAGTTGACAAATGAATTTGCTCAGTCT
>OX608081.1:74529735-74640735 GCA_951509765.1 Sphenella marginata | reverse complement strand
GATTTTTTCAATAACGACCTATTTCAAAACTCCTTTGTAGAATGCCCTATCTCAACGAAAATTTATTTAGTTTCAGTTAAAATAGAAATATCGTGATCTTCCACTCAGCCTGTAACGCAAATTGGGCTCGAAACTCAATTTTTAGTATTGGAAAATTGAATTTCCGGTCCCGAAGCAGATTCGTATCAAAAATCCGGATTCAAACAAAGTTAATTCCGATCGTTAGAAAAAATGATTGCTGGGTTACTGAACTACACAGTAAGGCAGGGCAGTACTTAGGGAGGGGTTGAGGATGTGCTGACCCCCTTTTTGCTGGACTGAGCGCTCATGTTTGTTCACCGAAGTTTTGAACTGTACACCGAAGAAGTGATAAATAATTTTGATGCAAAAATCAAATCTATTTTGGAATAAGTTTTAATAAAATTCTGCAATTGAACTTTTTTGAACGTCATTAAAATTTTTGCTTTTTGCGTGAAATTTTCGTTTTTAGATCGAAGCACGTTTAAATAAAAATTAAAAAACCTCAAGGAAAAAAAATTTTGGCGAGAACCAATTTAAAAAAATGTGGAAGACAAGTTTCGGGTAACTTCGAGTAGCCATGGGCGATCGCTAGCGACATAAAGAACACAATATGGGCAAGTCATACAAATTTCACAAAGTAGCCTCACCATAGAAACCTTGTTAATAAAAGATTCTTCCATGGAAGCTTGCAAGGTTTGTACGGTATACGAGGTTTGTGGTCAAGCTCATCAATGCAGAGAAGTTCGTAAAACAAAATACAATAATAATAGCAAAAATAAAAATAAGCGTAAATAATCAATAATTATGAGAATATTCCAGAGTAGACAAGATAAGGATGATACAATTTAACAACATTTAAAAAAAAAATGTAAAGTTAAGATTCGTGTCATGCGGTTTTGTAAAGATTTTGGGCATAAGTCTTGGGTGCTCGACGAAATTTCTATAGCATATAAACTTGCTATATTGTGTTAGTAATTGTACATTTGTTTAATTAAATACCAAGGGCCAGCTTTACGAGCTCAACTACGGCTCAACTTTTTTCGAACAGGCCAACGTCGAAAGTTGAAATCTCACTTCAGTTCGCACTTGCGCTGAAACAAACAGACCTAAACAAATACACCCGCTCTACGGCAGGCACACTCAATTAATTACCTTCTCTTTACGCTCTTTCTCCTTTTGCTTTTCCTCGCGCCACCTTCTACGCTTGCGACGCCTGCTACTACGACCCGCACCGCCTGTTGCTGCAGGTGCGTCTGCTTCTTTAGACTCTTGACGTGCTTCCAAACATTTAGGCATTTGCGGTTGCATGCCAGATTTTTTTAAGACATTTGCCAATAATTTCTCCACTTCGTCCATATAATCATCTTTAAAGGGGAGAGTGAAAAAATATTTGTCAAAAAAAAAAATTTTTTTTTTTAATTTATTTTTTTAACAGTTATTTTTCTAAGTACCTGCTGGTGGTTGATCTTTTTTGGAACGTCGTGACGCATCAGATTTACTACTAACGGAGCCACCAATACCTATAGGTGTTGGCGCATGATCATCGGATAAATCAATTATGGGTATTTTTGTCGGCATAGCGGTGTTAGCGGTGGGAGGGCCAGCATGCGTTGTTGTTGGGGGGCCAGTTACCACTTTACTGATATTGTCATTAACAGTTTTTAATGCGGGCGCATTATTGGCGCTGGTGGCATTATTAACAGCATTGCCAGCTGTGGAATTTGTAATAACAACGTCGTCATCCTCATCGTCATCATCGATTTCACCATCTTCCAAATCCGCCTCATCGACTAGCTCAGTTTTTGTGGCATCACTTGTAGGCAATAGCGCTACTACAGTAGCGGCGACCTCTGCCGTCTGTTCAGTGGTGGTGTTGTCGGCTGGGTCATTGACAGTGTCACTACAACTTACTATATTATTACTTTCCTCGGGCATTTTTGCATATTTTTCATGTGTTTTTTGTTTTAGAAACTTTTATTTTTGTTTATCAATGGATTTTCTCTTTATGAAAACGCGTTGAAACGTGTAGTTTTGAAACATCTAACGGTTAACAGTTAGTTTTTCTTTTTTGTTGAATCTCATAAAACTTGAAAAAATCTGCAAATACAAAAATGAGAATAGCAAATGGGTTCATTGAAGACCTTTTTCTTCTGATAGAATCGTACAATTTTTTTTTTTGATAATTTTTAAATTTCCTTTTTTTCTTTGACATTTGACAAAAAAAGAAAATTTAAAAACAAAGGTTACTTTTTTTTATCTGCGCAGAGTATTTAGGTTCATGTAATTAAGCATTTAATGGAAAAGTGTTTTTGTTACCCAATCAAAGGCATGGTAATTGTTTCCGACCGGGCCGAGTGCTAATACGGGCCCAAAAATATCGGGAGGGGTATCAAAAGACGCGCTTCGGTCCCAGCAATGTGAATCCGCCTTCGGAGAACAATTATTTTGAGCCTTTTTTCAAGTACCGTAAGAATATTTTTATAGTTATAACACGTCTAAATGGGTTACAAAACATTGCGGTAGGGAGTCTTTCTTTGTTACTCAACCAAAAAAAATCTTTTCATACAAATAAGGTACACCCTTATGTATGTATGCAGCTTTAAATGAATGCGATTACTCACCAAACCGGAAAATAGATAGCAACGTAATTTCATAATCTAGGAAATAGTAGTGGAATACGTTATTTGCGTTTTTTTAATACGAAAGAAAAAAACGAGTTTCTTCATGCAAATACACAAACCCAATATTTATTTGTGGCTCAAGTGGAGCAAATAAAGTAGTTAGCGAAAAAAAAAACAAATTTATCGTAGAATAAAAAAAATAGTTAATTGACCTCACTAATACTGGAATGCCCTCAAATTGTCATAGCAACTGTTTAAGCCCTCACTAAAAACTCATATTCACCACAAAAGTTGAATTCAACACAGTGGTCACACAAAATGATAATGCTTATCGAAAGCAGGTTTGGGAGGGTAGAAGTCCCGATAGTGTCAAAAATATTTTATATTTATCAACTGACTCATATACTCGCTGGTGTTTCTAATGTATGGAAAAGAAAAATACTTTTAACAGAGCGTAAGAAAGTTGTGACAGTTCGTGGTGAATATGAACTAACGTGCTTACACCTCAATTGTCAAAATTTTATTTTGCCCCAAACATAATAAATAATACATAGTACATACTTTGTATGTATTTTTAAATAATAGAAAATTAGTTCATTTGTTTCCTCTGAGTAAATTGATGCTTAAAATGGCTGCTAGTGTTTCTCTGATGAATACATACAAGTGACATTACGGATGTCGTTCAGACGTTCGTATGACGAATGGGAGAATTAATGAATCAGAGGTGTTGCTTAGACAGTCATTAGTAATTACCATGTAGTCAAACTAACTAGTTGATTACCAAGCCAAAAACTTGTCAGTTCACTGTGTAGACTAGAATTGTCAATTGTCATGCTGCGAATCAAAATATCACAGTTTTACAAATCAAACTAGTTCAAAATATACCCCAAAAAAAATAGTCATAATTAAATTATAGTAAGTGAAAATTGTTTAAAAGATTTTGGGGTATAAAACGCGGATTTTTCCCCACTGTGGACATTTCAGTATTCCTTAAAACCTTGACTTGTTAGTGATACAAGTTTGGGCCTTCTTTGGATGAATTTTTTCTACTTTAGAAAATTTGGTGCTGGGTAGCTATGTATGTAAGTAGCTAGATAATTCCATATACGGGAAGTGCCATACATATGTATGTACATACATACATTCCTACGATAAAATTATCAATATGGTGAAAAATACGAAGTCGTAAATCGTTTGAAATGAATAAGCAAACCGAGTGAAAGGCATGCGACTTCAAACGAAGAAAAATCGATGAGGCGTTCACATGCTGAGTTTTCAAGCATAGGTCAATGGAACTCATTTAGAGCAAAAGAAATGTGGTTTTAGCCATGGTAGCCATGGTATCATAATATTAACATTCCATGGCTATAGCTGTTTTGGTAGACTGGTACAACAACAATGACAAGCACAAGGCATTTATTTAGTATGAATTCATGTACATATGTATGTATGTATGTATGTATGTATGTACATTAGATTGTCGCACTCAACTCGCAATTTTTTTTGTATTCGATTTTTCTCTAAACGAAATTTGAAAAAGTATGACGCAAAATCGTTGCTCTAACAAAATAACAAAATTTTAGTTTTTTTTTTTTAAATTTCTTTTGAAATATCATCGAAAGGGGTTTTCGCGCTCCCGCCAAGTCTTTAAAATCAAAATGCTTTGACAGGGTTTTTAAAACATAACGAAATTTAAAAATCCGTTGGAAAAACATTTGTGCCACCCTAATGTAAATTATTAATATGCATTTATTTATTCATAGGATCAAACGTAAATATTTTAAGATAGTTAAAATAAAAAAAAACACTCGCGAATAGTAAAACAGTTTAAAAATTCATAAATAATTAGGTATTATAGGTAGGTACATAGGTATACCGTGAGAAAACAAAAACTCATATATGTAGATAGTATGCATGGTTTTATAAAAAAATTACCTACGTATGTATATGTATATGTACATACATACATTAATGTTTAAAATAAATTAATCATTTAATAAAACCCAATCACTAGCAGCGTCCGTACATTTACAGCAAGCTGAAACATTAAACTAAAAACTCGGGTGTGGATTTTAACTGAAATGGCGTAGTTGATGTCTTGCAGATATCGTTAGAGAATACAAACACACACAAAAGAAACAAAAACAAAAGCAACAAAGAAAAATATCAATCAAAAGCAGTCAGGTAAAAACTTTAAAGAGAGAGATATAAACAAACAATGCAGGTAAAACAGATATGTACATATGTAAATGCATATATGTATGCGCATACGCGTGTGCAAATATCTATGCATATGTATATGCTATATAAAGTATTAGGGTGTTTTGTTTTCAGAATTTTTTTTTTTTTTAATTTTATTATATTATTAAAAATATTCAAAATTCAAATTTTCTATACACACTTTTAGTTTTAGTAAGGAAATTTCTGTTTCTTCAGTGGCAAATTTTTGGTATAACCATAAATATAGCTATTTTTAGACAGTTTCTAGTATAGCCTGGTCAAGTGTATATACCCTAAACTTTAAATAAAAGAACTAGCAATATATTGGTGAAAGGTGCATTCAATTCTATACAGCGGTTTTTGAATGATGTGCGAACAAACACACAGACAGACAAACGAAAACTCTAAAACCGGTTGTTTTGGCTTAAATTTTTTCTTTTTCATTGATCATATAATATAAATATGTGCATTGCTGTTATAATTTGATTATATGTTAAAATAAATATGAATTGGTTTTCAGTTTTGAGAAAGACAAAATTTTTTAACAAGGAAGCACCCTAGTATGAACAAACAAATTAAAAGGTTTCAATTAGCCAAAAACGAACGATAGATAAAGTATCCAACTCTACCACGAACCTAATTTAAAGGAATAGTATACCTATAACGATAATTAAAGCTCTGAAAACATTATCGATAACCTTAAAAAACAGCTGATTCAACCGATAATTGAATTAATTTTTTAAGCAGTAATAGTATAATTAAATTAGTTAGGTAACAAAAAATTAAGCTTTGTTAAATTTTGCGACAGGCTTTCAATGAAATAACAGTCTTCGGGCAGGTAAAAGAAAAAACCGGGTCATTCCGGTACGTTATAACCGCCTTTTTTTGGAATGTACCTAATACTATAATAATTGTTGCAATCACCCTAATTGTAGTTGTAGAAAATACATACATACATATGTACATATGTACATACATATGTACTCACAACAAAACCCAAATTTTGCGAGAGCTATCTACCTACCAAGCCTTATGTAGTCAAACAGAGCTCCAACTCGGCAATCATTAAATAGATCAAGCGTATACAAAAGTTGTTTACAAAAAAGGGGTGGTTTGCCAAATATCCATAGATACGAGCATATTCATTTATGCATGGATGCACATATGTATGTAAATATATGAATATATCGCTGATGCTCCTTGTAACCCTGGTGAGTTTTTAAGCCAAGGTTCTCCTTCAACTCATGGTGCGCCAGTTTTAATATTACGCTTACAGTGACTGTCAGACAAAATGATACTGTTTAGAGTGAGACGGGGAGTTCAATTTCTTTTAGTGCTAAGATATGGAACGTGCTTTCTAAAATGAAGTTATCCTTTCGGCGTGGTGCTGAAAGTAAAAGTCAGTTTTGTGCTTGGCAGATAATGTCATCGTATATTGTTACCGTTGGTAACAAAACGAAAAGTGCTGCTAATAAAAACATGATTAGGTTCCATATCAACGGGTTTCGGAGATATAATTATTAAAACCGGACTGCCTACTTTAATCTCTGTTACCCAGCGCAGCTTATCGTCTAGCAAAAATAAAACACGTACAATTTTGAGGTTATTGTACAAAGTTGGTATTAAGTTTGTTACTCTGTTGTCGGTCCCACTGTAAAATAGACATTCTATTTACGTCAAAACATAGGTTGAAATACAACTGGAATTTTTTTAAACACACAGTCTACAGCCTTTCCAATTAAAAACACAAATTCAAACAAAAAAATTAGACCACGTGAAACGAAAAAAAAAGAGAAAAAAATACACACACACATACTATGTGCATATGCAATTCACCACAAAGGAAGTCTCTCTCTCTTTACTCGCTATGCTGCGAGTAGGAAAATATATAAAACACAAGCCGACATATTTCCCCTGCTGTGTTTTAGGTAGTACAGTAGCGGTCACAATTTTAGTAGCGGTTTTTGTTTATTGTATATATGGGCTCCATAGCCCTAAAAGTGAGCATCAAATCCGTGAAAGAATTGAAAAAAAAAAATTAGATGAATTCGTTGTTTACTTTATGCTATTAAATAACAGCTAGGCAAAAAAAAAAGAAACCTGGAAGAAAACGTACAATGCCGGCAAGAGAACGGATGCAAGAATAATGCCCTTATTGAAGAAGAATCATGAAGAAAATACACTTCGATTCGCACACAAGCATTTGAATTGAACTTTTGCGCAACATTTTATGGTCCAAAAAGTCGAAAGTTGCTCTAAACGGCGGAAGGGGATCTCGTTACTATGTAAGGCGTCTACCAAACGGCGAAAACCATCGAAGATATACCACAAAAAGTGTCAAGCATTATGGTTTGGGCGCTCCTTTCTTGCCTAGGCGTAAACAATATTCATTAGATCGAGGAAAACATGACAGGTGTCTACTATATTAAAATCCTTAGGAATATTATTATTGTTTGGACGTTCCAGCGGGACAACTATTTCGAACAAATGGCCAAAGTTTCTTTGAAAACCAAATCAAAGTCATGGTATGGCCTTCACAGTCCTCTGAAATCACCCCATTGAAATTTTGTGGACATATGTCAAGCAGTAGTTACCCAGGTTCGGCTTCTAAGTACATTTAGTTGAATATTGAATTTTCGTGAAATAAAAAAGGTATCAGAGCGACATCTAGCAGAATTTTCATACATCATCGGTTTCCGAAATGTGTTCCAAGTTTGATTCACTGAAAATGGAAAGCAAGTATTGATTTGAGTTTCAATGTATCAAACATTTAATTGAAAGCCATAGTAGCCTAAAAGCTGAGCTTATCGAGAGAGTTATTAACAGAGTTCTGGCGACCTCAAGTTACTCAAAGCAGATAGATGTCTGTTAAACATGATGGTCTAATTTTTAAGACGGTCCGATTTCGTAAAAAACGCTTTTCGAATCCTCGTGTCAGCTTCGCCTATGCATGGTTAGTAGTAGGCTCTCGCGACAAGTTTCTTACAGAAAAAAGAGGTGGATTGAGCTAGAAGTTCATTATCAAATTGTTAGCGAACACGAGCAGCCTAAAATCAAGGGTACAGTGTCCTAGCGTATCTGATTAATATCGAAATATTCAGTTTTTTGCTGTTACACACAACAAACTTCTTTGCAATGCCTTTTTGGGAACGGTCGAATGTACAGTATTCTGGACTAGTAAACGGCCTAATGTATTCGTGAACAGGTTTAATGCACCTCAAAATTCAAAGTTCAACCGTTTTCTATCCAAGCAATTTGGCAACACTCAAATCGAGTTTCTCTTTATTTTGCATATTTTTCGCACACACCCGAAGTCCAATGAAAATTATATATGTATCTACATTTCGAAATACAGCGGCGTTCATGAAAAAAGAAGCGCATTTTTTTTATATAAATATTTTGACTGCCTGCTTTTTTGATAGCGAATTTCCAACACATTTTACATACATACCCATTTATATGTAATACATATGTATATATGCATATATATATAATAAAAAACGCCAGTTGCACGTACAAAGGGCATTTAACCAAAGCCCATTATCAGCGTGCATGGCACAATTTTCATTTCATGGCTTATATACATACATACCGAGGCAATTTAAATGTCAAATACATTTTTCGTGGGGTAAATTAATCAAACATTTCTAGTAAAAAACACTTTTAACTTAGCGGGAGAATGAGAAAGCGTGTATATGTCAACTCATTTGAGTACACCACGATTTCTCCTGTATTCTCACACTACGGTGATGCAGCACCCCTCCCTTCTGGTAGCAATCTTTAGATGTGGTGAATAAAAAACTGTCATACATGTACGTGCATATATGAATGTATGTATATACATTTATATATATGGGATACATATATAATTTGTACTGCTTTAGATGGGAGGTGCTAATTATTGAAAATTTTATAAAAATTAATCATTCATTTACGTTGTTTCATTACTTTTTAGGATTTACATTCTCCAAGTACGTAGTTAACTTTTTCCTTCTTTGTTTTGAAATTATATAATTAGGTAGTAGTAAAATTTCTAGATAGACAATAGTGTCTTGAAGTTACTTAGATAAGACATTTTGTTTTAATTTATATATATATGTACATATATAATATATGATGCGCTTAAACTTTGACATGAACAATTCAACAATTTCAACTTGAATGAAACGAGAAATACTCATTCAATTTTGAGCACTGTACTACCGGATACACAAGTGAAAATGTTGCAGTTCACTGTAAAATATGGGCATAATTTGTGCCCTTTTTATGGTTTAGGGTAAAACACTTTTGTATAAAGTATCAAATTTATAGCAAGCTCTAGAAACAATTGTCAGACGTTCCATGTTGTAAAAAAGACCGCTAATATTTTGAAAGTTTTCTAGATAAATTTGGTCTTGAAACATTATATTCATTTCAATACGTCGAGATCTCTTTTTTCGTATAGCCAAGCACGTTTTAAATAAAGCTTAGAGTCCAAACCAAAAGTAAAAACGAAAAAAAGTTTTAGAAATTCTACCACATCTTTTTTTATGTTGTTTTTTTTTTTTGAAAAAGTACACAGGCTCTGACAACCATCAAATATTTACTTAACTGTTATAACCTTTGAAGAGCTGCGCATTGATTATTACAATTTATTATTTTATTATAAAACGATTTTTCAGGCCTGCCTGAACCGACCCAAACTTCGGTCAGAGCCATATACGACCAAATTAACAAGAAAAAAGCTTGAATCTAAATTCATTATTTGATAAATCACTTTTGGGCGCGCGTTTTAAATATTTTTCTTTACATTTCCGGCAGAAAAAAAATTTTATTGATTACATTTGTTCCAAGCATTGGAAAATGTAAAAAACTTTTTATCAGATAAAACATTATTGAAATCAATTATTTTTCACATTTTTAATTTTTTTTCGGTGTAATAGATTTATTTTCATTCAAAGTCTCATGAGCTGGGTAAAATACAGACGCCCATATTCACCACGATAAATGTCAGAGTTTTACATTTCTTTGTCGAACTATATCTTTTAATCTGCGCAAAGAGCGTGCCTTAAAAAAATTAAATTGCAAGAAAAAATATTTTGAAAAAGAAACTTTAAACCCAATATTTTACAAATTTCGTGTAAGAATAAAACAGAAAAAATATTATAAGCTTAAATAATAATTCAAGTACTCAACATTTCTACAAAATAAAATTAATCAATCGCTTACCAGTCAAGATTTCACAGTATGATGGAATTGAAAAAAAAAACTTGCCAAATATCACTGTTGCAGAGATCAAGAGCATTATGTCATACATACATCAATTTTAACATGGAATCGGGCGGCGTCATCTTCATTGCATTTAGTCCAGCAGTACCATTATGTCTCATGTTTGAGGTTTCGCAACTGTCAACTAGCCCTAATAAATTTTTGCCCGCAACAAACTTTTACTGCGTTAGCAGCACTGTCACAAAATCGCCATTTTTCCCACATGCAACGTTGCTCTTGTGCGCCAAGGTGAAACATACTGACATACATACATACAAAGGCACAATAGGGTATGTATGTATGTATGTAAAACGCACTCAAAATGAAAAATGTGTATGCATAAACATGCACACATACATTTTTCAACTTGTAACAAAAAAAAAATGATATGCAGCAGCTTTCATCGCATTATTTAATTACAGTAAAACCGATAGAAATTCGATATGAAAAATCTATATGTATGTACGTATGTAGGTATATCACATGACATCTGATCCACTTTCGGGGCAAAATCTCAAGGCTCCGTTTGTTCCGTGAAAGAAACGTAGCGCAAGGGACCCAAGACGAAGAGGAGCAGCGACAATAACAAAAACTAGCTAACTCCCAAAGCGTAGTAAAAAAATATTACAGTAGCTAAAACACATTTTCTTTTTGCTTTTTTACTTTACGAATTACATAAACCTAGGGATTAGGTTCTCTATAGTGTTATAATTAAATAAATTTTGTTTATAAAAATATTACCCAAGGAACATTCACAATTTGTTAAAACTAGTTTTCTTTAAAAGTGCTCCATACAAAATTGCCAATAAGATTTTATTTCGCAGACAATCTCCAACGATTATGTACCAATAGCCATTTTTTTCTGATGGCTGAAAAATAGTGTACGAAGCTAGTTGGCTGTGAAATCGGCATTTGGATTGGTATATAATGAGAGTGGTGAGAGAGTTGAATTTAGTTTCCGAGTAAAGTAAAGAGAGTAAATATATAGGGGAAACTACGTTGAGGGGAATCTATATATGTGCTTATGTAAACATGTATTATTCACCATGGCAAGGAAAAGTAACATGACGTCATTGCACTTAAAAGGCAAAGTAAGGAGAAATTACAGTGTGTTGTTTTGGGATATAAAGTTTATTACATTGCATGAATAAAGTTATTTACATTTATGTATAGTGCAAAATAATGTAATTTCGATACCAAATAAAAATGATCGATTTGTCACTAGTATCATTTTTAAAATTTCGCTTACCCAATAAATTTTTTCAATGATTTCTCAAAAATTATTAAATACAAAATACCTCAAACATGCGAACCCTCATACAACATAAAACGCATCTTTTCGTATAAAACACTTCACATGAAACATGTGTCTACGATTCTTATTTTCACTTGACAACTATGAAAATTAATAGGATCCCCTCAAATAAAAATCAGAAGAAAAAAGCGAGCATATACTTCGTATGTGGTCTATACCATTGTGAATACTATATAATAATAATAGATATTGACAATGGTCTATACACAGTGCGTCTGACTCGCAAGTCATCTGTGTAAATGTTGACTCGCCGTCGTTTTGGGCTCACTTTAGTCATTCATATGCGAATAGTTTTCATTGCAGAAGGTTCGAAATTAATATCTTAGACATATATACTTCGATAAATTCAAGTAAAATGTTTAGTCTGTCTCCATATCGAACTCATTAGAACACAGTTTGGAAACATAATTTATTTTTTGTTATTTATTTTAAAATTGGTTTGGAAATTGACGTTTTTGATTTCCTTGAATTATATCGTGGTAAGTGACGTCTAAAAAACCATAGTGAAACGAGGAAGAAGAAGATCACTAAAACAAAAGAACAGAAGTAAACGCTTTTTACCAATAACTTTTGATTTCAAAGAAATTTTATTTTCCGAGTTCGAATTATTGATACCGAACTCAAAACGTGTCATTTCACATATCTTCATCTTTGCTTAAATGGGATTCATCAAATGCTGTCTATCTGATAAAAAATTAACTAATTATGACATAAGAGGAGCCCACTGCTTCGCACTGAGCAACCTTGCACTACGAAAAATCTGTCAAAAATCAACCCTGCGCTAAAATAACGAGCTGTCATTTTACTCGTTACTTAACAAAAATTTCTCCGAATCCGTTCCGTATTTCGTTGAAATTATTGCAGTAAGAAAAGAGAATCCAATAAGAAAATATCATATTTTCATTAAACTACGGATGGTGTGCGTTCTCTTAATAAATAATTCGAATATAAATAAAATGCAACATTTGCAGTGCAAAACAGTTGAATAAATGTTAGCGAAACAAAGACTAGCTAATAAATTCGATATTCGAATCTTAAAGTGAAAAAAGAAAACAAACACTGTGTGTAAGTAAACAAGAATAAAGTGTCTATAAAATATTGCAAATAGCCAAATTTGGGCAAGTGAAGTCGCTACCAAAATTAAATAAAAGAAAAATAGCGTCGAAATAACGCAGTGTGAAAAATTAATGGAGCGAGCTTTATTGCTGCAATATAAATCTAACAAGGAAAAGACCGGCTATGCAGTGTGAAAAGTAGCTGCAAATGGCAAATAAATAAAAGTTTTTTTTTTGGTGAAATTTAAGAAAAAGTGCAAACGCCTCACTTATAACTGGAATTAACATAAAAGGATATTATTTACCGCAAACGCCACTTCCATTTGCTATTTCGGGGTGTATTTCTCAAATGCTTTAAAGTTTAAACGTATGCAACAAAAAATTACGAAATTTCCAAAGAGCCATTTGCTTTTCGATAACATTACCTCGGTCAGCAGCAATAATTGTATTAAAATTAAATGCAGTAAAAGATAAATGTGTTATAACGATTTCCACAGCAAGTTGCAGCTCAACAAATATATAAACCTAAACACCAAGGCATTTATGTAAATTTATTGCTTTTGGATAAAAATTATTTTGTGCGCGCATTCGTTGCATTTCGTACGACACGTTTATACATGATCTGACAATCAAGTGTCTAATTTTATTCGTTTACACATTTCTTGCAACAACCAAACATTCCGGTACTGCAGTGCAATTTCTTGGTGCAAATTCGTGCGTGTTCGTCACTAAACAAAAACAGTGTTTAATTGCATTTACAATAACTAGGCAATAGTGTTGCTCGTTTATCAAATCGAACACACATACACACTATAGTCCAGGAAATAAATTATTCTTTTTTTTGTTGTTTTGCTCTTATCAGCAATTTTGCTGCCCGCTCTCAAATTAAACGCCGTTAAACGAACCCTATACCTACCTATTTAGTGTTTTTGTAGAAGCTGCTAATCAAAGTTTTCAGTGTTGTTATTATTGTTATTTAACAAATTGTTCGCAACGTCGACGTTTCACATTCATCGCAATCATGGCTGACTTTGATCTAAATGTGGATAGCCTGATACAGCGTCTACTTGAGCGTAAGTAAACTTTCTAATTAATTGAAAAATAAACCGTATAACACTTAAACAATAATTTTTTGCATAAATAGGTACCTATGTATGGAGTTGTATTTTTTTGGTTTGTATTAATTTTGCAAAACTTTATTTTCAATCCCGCTCCTTATACCTAAATGATTTATTGTTTGATTTATCGATTACCTTATCGATTTGTTTATTGTTTCCTTTTTTTTAAATATCGCTAGTGTGCGCGAGTGTGTTTTAGGTGTGATTGTGGTACTTTTTTAAGTTGCGGCGAATTACTTAACCCGGGGATCTGTTGAAACCTTGTGGAATCGTTCCAAAACCTGATGGCTGTTGTTGACAATTCTATGAGGAAAAATGTCCACTAGGCTGGGGTACTGCCACTACAATTGTGTGCGGGGGCTGGAAGTTGCAACATGTAAGTGGCTTAGAATCTACCTGCGGTAAGGCTTGCGTGTTATAAGAGGCGACCGTTAACAACAACAATTGCACTGCTAACAACAACAACAACAACAACAATTAAAAGCCACAAAAAGTTATAATTGGTGGGTGATCTAGGCATATGGTGGCACTGACATGACCTAGAAGGTTCCATTTGTCATATCAAATAGCTCCAGCGGTAGTCGGGCATTTACCTCAAGGTAGTTCCCGATGAGATCTAGTTACATACCCGACTGGCTTACGCAAGGTTTCTTACCTTGATGTAAGAACATGGATATGTCAACTAAACAGGAGGATATACTTTACCAGTAACATATGTACATATATGATTCCACTTGTTGTCATAAGTGGGGGCTTTATGCTAAAACTGCTAGCGTCCAGTATTTGAACATTACATTAACACTTACCGAATGTAGTGTTGTCGGAGGTCGTTCTAGCGTCACGTCCTGTAATAATTTCACCTCCTGCTCTATGTTCTCCGGGTTAATGCTGAATCCTTATAGGAAAGCTTAGGAGAGACCTCCTTCAACTTTCCGTTTTAAATCCATTTTTTGGTTCTATTCTATTCTATTCTATTCTATTTATTATTCGATTTCTAAATTATGTTTTAAATTTCAAAATGCAAAATATAGCTGCAAAAATTTGACCAAAAAGAAATTTAGTAAAAAGCAGCGCAACAAAAACAGATGTGCGCTGAGTTTGGCAATGTCATTGACGTTGTGCTGACGAATGTGGGTGTCACACTAGAAAGCAGCTTGTATGTGATCGCACTGATCCGTCCTCATTTCGTTGGAGATTAGAACGAGAGAAGCGAGAAATGTCAAAATAAAAAGTTTTTTAGCGAATTTGCAAAATTAATGTGGCGATAATATGAAAAAATTCGACTTTGTTTCTTCACGCTCTACATTTATTTTCCTATTATTTTTTTGTTTTATTTTTGTTTTATCTTTATGTGGGCGTTTAGCTAGACATATGCAATTAGTAAATCGTTTTTGGGAGGCTATAAAAACAACGTCAAATAAGATCAGGAAATAATTGTTTGAACTCACCTTGTTAAGAGAAATATAAATTTTTATCCGAATAAAAAGTTAAATTGCATACAATATAATAAATTACTAAATGCAATTTATTTAACCAATTCTGTTCTAAACTGATTGACCAAACATTAGAAAAAATTAAATCAAAAAATGAAAAATTCCAAGAAAATAATATTTTTTTTTTTAATTTCACAAAAACATGGTTTTGCTGGATGAAAAAAAAAAATAATAATAAACTAAAGAATAAAGAGAACTAAAAAAAATTCAATAAAGTGATTTGCCTTGACTTTTTAACTATTTTTTTATTTAAGAAAGACATTATTTTGAAAACTGAAACCAAAATGAAAACAAAAATAATTATACAAATAAAGAAATACATAAATAAACAAGTAGAAAGGTCGCCAAAAATAAATTGAACAAATAAAAAATTAAAAAAGTTTAAAAAATAATAAAGAGGATCAAAAGAAAAAGGAAACAGGAAACAGAAAACGAAAAATTAAAAAAATAAAGATAATTAAAAAAAAAAACTTAATAACCAAAAAACCAAAAATATTTTTTTAGTTAAAAAAAAAATAAAAACTATTTTTTAAGTACATATCAAAATAATAATATTCAAAAGCAGAAAAATAAATAAACTAAAAAACAAATCAGTGAAATAATTAAAAGTGGTTTCACTTAAGCGTTTACACTTTTTACGTAACTTTTAAAAGTAAAAAATTTTGGAAATCTAAAAAAAATAATATTTACAAGTTTCCTTTTAAATTTAAAAAATAATTCCTTCTTTTTGTTGTAAAGTTTATGAATTAAGAATATAAAAAAAATTAAACATAAAAATAAAAATATAATTTAAAAGAAAAATAAAAGAATAAAAACCGAAAAAAAACGAAGAAAAAAAAATTGAGCAAATGCAGAATAGCGGAAGCTGTGAACTTTGACCTATAATTACTCTTGTTGTTCTTTCCCCCCAAAAAATAATACAGTTATAGTCACGTTAAGTGTATGTATCTATTGATTCCTATACATTTTTTTTATTTGAAAGTGTCGAAAAAAATTCTTAGAAACTTATCAATTAAAAAAATTTTTGTTTTAAAGTTTTTTTAATTTTTTTTTTTAAAATTAATTTCAACTTTTTTTTATATTTTTTTTGAAGTATCAGCAAGTTTCATAAGTTAGTAAATAAATAAATCAAGAAGTAAAAAGAACAAAACATGAGCAATAAATATTTGAAATAGCAAAACAAGAAATCCTATACAAATAAAAGAAAACACCAAGCAGCTAACATTAAATCAATTTAAAAAAACTAACAAAATATTGGCAAATACTAAAAAACCAGCAGAAACATGCTAATTATTAGGTGCAAACAGATTATAAATGCGCTGAAATTTTGAATAATAATAAATAAATAAATATTTGCAACAACTTGTGTTACGCAGATAAACATATACCTATACACATAATATACATACATACATACATATGTATGTATATACGAGTACATAAAAATTTTTTTTAAATTTACTTTTTCTCTATATAGAATTATTTCCTGATCATTGAGTTTTATGGTCCTTAACAATTTCCCAAATTTTTATATTTTATTTTTACTGCAGTCAATTTACAATACTCATTTACATACATACATATATTGTCCGCCAACATCAATGAACAATGTCTCATACAATACAAGAATATTAATTTATCTCTCAATATGTGGCAGCTTTGTTTCCTTTGGCTGCTTGCCTGGCGGCCTTTTGCTGTTGCCCTTGACTGCGCCATTGAATTTCTCACGCAATCTCTTGCGGGTCAATAAACAAAAAGTTGACGCATCTTATTTCTTATTTTTGCTGTTTTTTTGACAAGTGAAATTTTGTAATATCTTAAGCTGTTTTGTTTATTTCGTTTCTCGTTTTTTTTCACTTTTCATCATAATTTTTTTATATTAATTTAGTGTTTGTTTTAAATTTATCTCTTTAAAATTGTTTCTCCTTGACTATTGATCTACATATGTTTTTTCTATTAAAACGATGTAATGCCTTCTTTTTACTTGATCATTCGTAAAAATAAAATCGAACACAAAAATTCGATAGATAACACGAAAGCGACCTGGAAAAAAAAATTTTGACGAAAATTAAAGTATTAAAAATTAAGGAAGCAAATTCAAAAGTGAAATCATAAAAAATAAAAAAAAAGTAGAAAAAAAAAAATAAAAACAAAATTAAAAAAAATAAAATAAAGAAAAATAAAAAAAAAGATAATAAAAAGAAAGAAAATTAAAAAAAATTAAAAAAAAAAAACTAAAAAAAAATTAAAAGAAAAAGAAACTAAAAAAAAATTAAAAGAAAAAGAAACTAAAAAAAATTAAAAAAAAAAAAAAAAAATAAAAAAAATTTAAAAATAAAAAAATTTAAAAAAAAAAATATAAAAAAATTTATAAAAAAATTAAAGAAAAATTAAAAAAAAAAAATTAAAAAAATTTCAAAATCGAAGTTCACTATGAGTCTGAAAATCGTTGTATACAACTTTTATTGCCGGCACTGTCTACAGCGGGAATAAAATATTTTCTTGCCGTAAAATGGATTCAAAACTTTATTTTTTTGAAAAAATTAATGGTCAACTTCTCATGTGCTTCCAGCATTTTGTACACAGCTGTACATATTTATACATGCACATCGCTTTCATGCCTTTTTCACGATACATTGCGAATATCTTTTATCGATTAAGTGTACTCATTTAAAAATAGCCAAAAATAAATGTCTCATGCGATATGGATGTGTAGATACTAAGTGAATCGCGACATAGACGATCAGTACCCGTAAGTGACGTCAGAACCAACCATAGATACCGAAATACACCAATATCGCCCAGTTTTGATAATTTATTAAGTCATCAATTGGGCACCTCTACGCAGTTATTAAAAACTAATTAACTACTAAACTATGAATTTCTGTTTGTATGTCTGTATGTTTGTATGTTTGTATGTTTGTTCGCTTATCACTTATAAGCCCTTTTATAGAATAAAACTCAGTTTTCACCGATAGATTTCTAGATGTCTTATTTAAAATTTAGCATAAATTTTAGTGCACGGAAATACTCAATTTCCGCACAGTGGTGGCAATAAATGTTGGTTCAAATTATTTTTAAACGTCAAAGAAATTGTAACAGAACGAAGACAGTACATTTTATATGCGAATGAAAATTGCATACGGAGAGTCATGATTAAAGTCATAAAAACCAAAAGAGCAGTGTCTAGAATTTGTGTTTGTATGTCTGTATGTTTGTTCGTGTATGACTCAAAAACTGTTCCATAGAATTGAATACAGCTTTCACCATTATATTGCTACATGTTCCACTAAAAGTTTAGGCACTTTTTTGGAGCTCAGAAAGATTTTATTCTTTCTTTTCACAGTGGTGGCAAACAAAATTGGTTCAAAATATTTAAAAATAATGCATATACACAGGTAGTCTTAATAAAAGCAGCTGAAGCCACAAACATCTATCGTCTATTGAGTATCTACTATCTTCTTTATTCTATTATCTACTATCAGCGACTACTTAGCGCTATAAAGAGCACTTCAAAATTCATACATATGAGACTAGAAAAATATACATATTTGCCATTTTTACGCTTTCATGCTAATAATAAACAGCTACGCAACTTCACTGGCTGTTCATTGAGCATTTCAAAAACAAACAAGCAAACTCAACAAACAAACTTAACCATAAACCGTGTTCTGTTTGCGCCCACATATGTATGTAGCTTAACCTAGCAGTACAGCTGAGCGCGCTTCTTAATTTTTTTTTTACACTTGAATTTCATAAATCATATTAAAGCGCCAAGCGAATCAACGAAGCGTTTACATCTGTTGTTCTTACTGTGCTACAAATAATAATTCACAGCTGTGCTACATGCTTGACACTGTTTTTAAGCTTCAATTCTTTGAGCTAGACCGTAATCGTTTTAACGCAATACCGTTAATGCGGGGTGTTATCTGATTTCATTGGCAACGTCACCGCCAACTCATATTTACTTTTGATTGTTGTTGTATTTTTTGTTTTTAATTTTTTCTGTGCGCTTAACATCGTTAACGATTTCACACATTTTCTGTTGTGTTGTTTTTTTATTTTTAAGTTAAATTAATAAACTTTGTTTCTTTTCGTTTCGTTTATTACTTTTCTTAATCATGATAACAACGTAAAAAGTTGCGAGAAATTGTTGAAAACAGTATTTAATGAAGGTGCAAGTTCAGTTCGCTCAACAATTTTATACTCGTTATGTAACTTTGTTGTTGCACCGTGTATCTTTCATGCTTTATGGTTTTTTCATTTCCTCATACACGTTTGTTTTCTATGTTAGCTACATACATATGTTTTATTATTGCTCACTGCACCGTAAACGGCGGTAAGGCACCAATAATCATCAAATGGTTTGACTGTTTTAATTAAATTTCATTAAAACTGTATTTGCCGCAATCAACTAACCATTGAACGATTCGCTCACCGTTTAACGGTGCACTGTGGGGTACTTGGGAGTAACTTAACGTAGATACAAATATGCCAAAAATGGTAAGCCTAAGCAGGATAAAGGAAGTTTGAATTTCAAAACTTAGATTGAAAAACTTTTTTCCTAAACAAAAAAATTTTAAATGAAAATTAAAAAAATATATTTTTTTTAATTAATCTATTTAAAATATATTTTTTTTAATTAATCTATTTTTTAAATTTTGTTTATATTTTAGTTTTTTATTTGTTTTATTTTTTTATTTGTATTATTTTTTTTATTTATGCTTTATTTTTTTTATTTATGTTTTATTTTTTTTATTTATGTTTTATTTTATTTTATTTTTTTTATTTATGTTTTTTTTTATTTTATTTTTTTTTTATTTTTTTTATTTTTTTATTTGTTTTATTTTTTTAAATTTGTTTTTTTTTTTTATTTAATTATTTTATTATTAAATTTATTTTATTTATTTATTTTTTACATTTTTTTATTTTTTTTTTATTTTTTTTGTTTTATTATTATCATTTTTTCAGATATGTACTTCTTGTTTACATATTTATTTTATTTTTTTTTTTAATTATTCATTTTTATTATTATTTGACTTCTCAAATACTTTTTGTTTATTTATGTTATATGTATTTCTTTTTTAAATTTTAAATAAATTTTTTTTTTAATTTTCAAACTGTTAATGGTATAGCTTATACGTTTTAAGAATAGAAGCAGCAAGTTTGTAAAATCGTATATGTATAAAGAAGTAAAGATTTCAAAACTAAGTTTTAAAAAATATTAAAAAAAAACAACAAAAACTTTTTAAAATTTCGAAGATGTGTAAACTTGAAATTAGACTTCCTCTAGATTTTCGCATTTTGAAGATGTCCAAAGCTTATTAAAATTTTAATTTTTTTTAAACATTTTTGAAACCTCTTTTTTAATTTTTGCAAGTTTTCCTTTTTTTAATTTAAAAAATATATATTTTTTTAATTATTTTTCTTTTTTAATTTTTTTAAAAATTCTTTTTAATTTTTTATACTTCATTTAAACTCTGACTGTCCAGTTCTAAAGTTCTAAAGTACGTTGTTGCTTTTTTGGAGCTTTCATTTAACTTCTTGCTTACCTGTTCTAATGAAACATGACCGTCTCATTTAATTTTAAGCCAAGTTTCTTAGAAATACCCCATAGTGCGGCGCATGTGGCGTGTCATCGGTGCAGTCATTGGCGTTGCAGTGGCGGTTAGAATTTTTGTATGCTGTCTGCAATTAATTATTATTTGCGCAGCTAGTGGAAAGTAGCAAAAAAAATTTAACGGAATGTAAGGCACACTGGACCCCACCCACCCTTTTAAATGCAGTAAATCAATTTCAAACTAACACATCTTATTATTTTCGTGAATGAAAGCCTAATTTCGGAGAAATCTGTCCTAGAAGGAACGCGGATTAAATAAATAATAAAATAATTTTATTTTTATTTTTTTTGAATATTATTTTTTTTATTAATTTTTCTTTCATATAATTTTTTTCTTTATATAATTTTTTTTGAATATTTTTTTTTAAAATTAATTTTAAATAATTTTTCAATTTTTTTATTACTTTTTTAAAATAATTTTTTTTCTATTTTCTTCTACTATTTTTTTTAATATAATTTATTTTATATAAATTTGTTTTATAACTTATTTTATCTTTTTTTCTATTTTTCTTATTATTCTTTTATTATTCTTTTTAATAATTAGAAATTTTTTTTTCAATTTTTGTTTATATCAGTTATTTATATTCTATTTTTTACATATTTTTTATAGATTTTTTATATATTTTTTGTAGATTTTTTATTTTCCTTTTCCTTTTATTCTTTTTTCCATATTATAATTTTACTTACTATAATTTTAATTCTTTTATAATTTTTTTTATGATTACTTTTTATTAAAATAAAAATTATACCCCCATGCTATGCGAAAAAGTTTTTTTCAACCTACCCACATAAATCTACTTTTGAATTTACTCAAAACAAGATGAAAAATGAAAATGACAACCTGCATAAGTACTTAACCAAACATAGTAACAGCATTACGACAAATTAGATTAAAAGTTTGCTTTGCGCTTCAGTTATCAAAATCGATTTTCCCTTTTGCGTGTGTGTGAGAGATGATTGAATTCGTTTCACAGCAAACCCAGCGTCAAGTGCAATAGCAGTGGTGACGTTATCGATTTTCTATTTCACAAACGAGTTGTGCAGCGGAAAATGAAATTTTTACTATTGCTATTGTCGCTAATTTTCGCATGTCGGGAATGCCACAGAAAGGAAATTGCAAAAAAATATTGTCAGGTTATCGCAAATTTCCACATTTTGCCGGTAAAAACAAGACTAGACAAAAAAAAAAAAATTGCGTAAAAACATAGAAAATCGAAAAATGTGCAAAATGCTCGTCAATGTCAGCACATGAAAATGCAATTTCCTTTCAACTGTCATAAACGCATCCACAACTAGCGACAATAACAACAATTGGACATGAAACTTATTCGCACGTAACAACTAAAAGACGTTGCTGCAATTTGCTGGCTAGTGGCTAGGGCTTCACCGCACTTACACATGAAAGTTATGCAATTTTTTCCACCAACCACTCTACCTCTATTGGCTATCATCAAATTAACACATTTCCGTTTTGTTTGCCCTTTCAGTCCACTTTCTCCATGATTCACACACTTCCCCATATGCTTCGGCTATCAATAATAAGTTGTAATTTGAGATGATAGCATAGACAGACGACGACGACATTAATCCTGATTAGTTACGCACTTACTGTGATCCGCATTCCACTTTGACAGACAGCAATAGCGTTTTAATGAAAAAAAAAAAAACAAATCGTGCAATCTTATATACATGGAAGCCAAGGTGGAAAAGCTGTTCCTCAAACTAAAAATTAGGTAAAATAAAATAAGACTAAATTAACTAAAAAAAAATAAACTAAATTGAGTAAAAAAAAAAACAAAAAAAAAAAAAAAATAGTATCTAAAAAAATAAAAGTAAATTAATTAAAAAATAATTAAAAAAAAGTAATAAAACAAAAAATAACAATAAATTATACAAAAAAAATTAAAATAAAAAAATTTAATACAAAAATAAATTAAGTAAAAAACTGACAATTAAAATTCATTACGAATTATTGTTTCTCTGTGTCTCGAGCTTGCAAAACTTACAAATATGTAAAAACAAGAAAGACCGCAAAAACCAACAACAAAATTAGTAAAGATAGAAAATAAAAATTACTTCAGTAAAAAAATAAAAATATAAATAAATTAAGTAAAAAACTAGAAAAATAATAAATTGAGTAAAAAAATAAAAATAAACTAAGTAAAAAAATAAAAATAAACGAAGTAAAAAAATAAAAATAAATTAATTAAAAAAAATAAAATTAGGTAAAAATAAAAATAAATTAAGTAGAAAAATAAAAACAAATTAATTTAAAAAAAATTAATTAAGTAAAAGAATAAAAGTAGAAATAAAAAAAAATAAAAATAAAAAAAAAATAAAAAATAAAAAAAAATTCAAAAATTAAAAAAAAGAATCCAAGAAAAACAAATTTATTTAAAGAAAGATAAAAAAAAATGAAATATAGGAAAAGAAAAAATAATAATCGGGACTAGTGACTCTCACTTCCCAAGCTCCACATCAACCAGTTAATCTAAAATCATCCGATGATGCTCCGTAGGATGTCGTTAGAGTTAACCACACTTACTCACAGCAGTTGCAAAATTTTGTCAGCAACATTACCACGAACGACAAGCTTTAAATTAACAAATTTTCGCTTTGTTTCGCTCTCACTTGATGTTTCCCCAACTAGACACCTTGCCCGTTCACTTCAACTATCTTCATGAAGCTGAAATTGGAGCTAATGTGCATCTGAGTTATGAGTGTGGGCAAACATGTAAGGTGTCACTTGGCTTTTCATTGAAAACAAATTTTGCAAGATTTTTGTTGTTGGCATTTAACATATCAAATTTGTGCTAGGGATTTAAAATGATAACAGTAAACCTGCCAAGCATTTGAGATAAACTGATTGGTGCTATGGTTTGATGATTATTAGTGTAGGTAGAGGGTGCCTGTATACGAGTTTTAGGTCAATGGGTCTGTGTCACCCTGTACTTAACGAATGCCTTGTTGTTGTGGACTCATGCGCCATTTACAACAAGCTGATATTTTGATATGCCTTATTTTGAATGAACAAAGCTCAGCTTTTTCTTATTTCTGAATATGTGTTAATGGTCGAGTACTATCGATCTCAATTCGATTAATATCAATCTTAATTCGATTAATATTGCCCGAAGTTCGATTAAATCGATTTAAAGTCGATAACTATCAATCGAAATTCGATTAATATCTACCTCAATTCGATTAATATGGATCTCAATTCGATTAATATTAGTCTCAATTCGATTAGTATCGATCTTAATTCTATTAATATCGATTGAAATTCGATTAATATCGATATTAATTCGATTAATATTATTTTCAATTCGATTATTATCGATCTGAATTCGATTAATATCGAACTCAACTCGATTAATATTGGTCAAAATTCGATTATTATCGGTCTCAATTCGATTAATATTGATCTAAACTCGATTAATATCGATTACTTTCGAGAAGGTGCACAGAATTGTTCGACAGATAAATTTTCCAACATTTTGATCTTAATTTTTTTTTTTTCTATTTCCTAGTTTTGTATTTCTCTCTCTCTTTTCAATTTTGCTAACCAATTTATAATCTTTATTTTCACAAAACGACAAAGCTTTACGCTAATACAATTAATCATCGACACTGACGTATTCGTTCAAGCATTAATATTTGTTTAAAACACACACATACATATGTATATGTATATGTAGATTTGCATTTTGCCTTTCTTACGCTCCAAACTATGCCATTATTTCGAACAAATTAAGCATTCAATCAACAAAAGCTCTACGAAAATCTAAATAAAATCGAGCAGAATTTTCGTTTTTTTTGTTTTTGATTGTTTAAAATTGGTTCGTATGTACATATGAATGAATGAGTATCTGTGTGTGTGTGTGTGTGTGTATCTAGTCCGTACAATATGACACCCCCAATTGACCCCGAATTACGTTCCATAGTACACATGTGAAATCTTCTTTACACAGTGAAGTCATAAAGCCACATAACCTAGAAAACGTACACATTTCGTGCGATAGCTGTTTTTGAAGTGCACAATAACAACAAAATCATGTAAACTATACCGTCAGCAAAAATACAACACCCTTACGTATGCTAAGCTACCAATGAAAATCAACTAACTTTGTTAAAAAGCCAGTTAAAAGGAGCACACATTGCTGAGGCACCTTTGGTAGCTCGTAGGTCACAAGGAAATATCCCAAAAAATCTGAATTTCGGCGTGTCGACATTGTCATTTATCAACCATCAGACCATTTGTCATCGTTGCCGCCACTTTAACAGCAATAACAAAAACAATAACAATATTAATTTACACCAACAATGGAAGAATGGGCAATGAGCAGCAAAAGGGCACCCGGCACAGCATTGAGCGAAAAGAGCTGACATGCTCACAGTTGGCGCTACTGACGTTGTAGGCACTGCATTGCTTTGCTTTCCAGTCACTTGATATTTCTTACATACGTACTCTTATAAGATGATTCTGATATGCATACCATCATCTGTATACATTTAAGTTTTGCAGCAATTTCTGTAGAAATGGAACCACTAAATATAGATAGAAGTTGTGCTGCTTTTATATTTTAAAAATTTTAATGTGATGTAAGAAAATTTATTTAATTAAAAATGAAAAATATAACTAGAAATTATAATTTTTTTCATATAAGAAAATTTATTTAATTAAAAATGAAAAATATAACTAGAAATTAAATTTTTTTTCATATTCAAACTTTATTCTGAGAAAATAAATTTATAAAAATTAAATAAAAAATAGCAGCAAAAATTTAAAAAATTATAGTAAACTAAATTTTAAAAAATATTAAACACTACAAAAAAAAAAAATTAAAATACAAAGAAAGATAAATCAATAAAAATTGAAACAAAAAACTAACTAACTAACTAAATGAAAAAATGCATTTAAAAAAATAATACAATTTTAAAAAAATGCATAAGTAGAAAAGTGAATTAATAAAATATTTAATAAATAAAAAAGTGAAGTAATACAAAATTTAATAAACTAAAAAGAGAATTAATAAAAAATTTATTAAAGAAAAAGTTTATTAAATAAAAAATTAACTGAATAAAAAATTTATTAAATAAAAAATTTGAATTAATAAAAAAATTTGAATAATAATAAAAAATTGAACAAACAAATAATTAGTAAATAAAATAATTAATAAAAAAAATGTTATTTATTAAAAAAAATATTAATTAATAAAAAAAATCAAGCAATAAAAAAATTAACAAACAAAAAAAATTTAAAATAAATAAACAAAATTTTCAAATTAATCAATAATAATATAAAAAAATAAAAACTAAAAAAAAATTATAATAAAAATGTACATATTCCTTCTTCTGCGTTATAAAATAATCACATCCCTTATTATTAAAAAACAACAAAATAAAAAATAAAAAAACAAAAAATAAAATAAAAAAACAAAAAAAAAAACATGTGAAAATTTTGAAATACAACATTTACATTGTAAACAAAAAATGTGACAAAAAATAAATATACATATGTACAATCAAACAAACATATTATACAGGACGATTCCATTTTAATTGCATTTAGCTGTAGATAAAAGTAAATTCAGTGAACATGACTTACTGCTGTTACATAAACATATTGTCGTTGTTGTTGTTACGTGATGATTCGTCGAATTCAAAGCCGCCACTCAAGTGCTGTTATTGTTAGACATATTCTTTCTTTTCTCATTTTTCAATTTGTACATTTTTTCTGCTGCTGTTTGTTTATTTTCTTTTTTGTTTTTGTATTTTCCACATTTGTATGATACAACTGAAATGCAATACGAAAGTATTTATAAACAAATATAACTGAAAAATTATTGTATTCCTTTTTAATATTTTTTTGGCAAGTAATATATTGCAATTAAATTCTCACAGAAAGTGCTGATGTGGTTTTTTTTTGTGGATTTTTGCTTTTGTTATCGTTATAGGCGTTTGGTAAGGATTTTAATTTTAACATTGCTTGTTTTGCTGAAATGCAACTGCTTTAAAAACACCTTTCACATGAAAGGGAGATGAATCTGCAAGTGAATGTGGTGTAAGAAACAAAAATTCAAAACAAATTTTAATTATAAAAATCACAAGGATTGAATAAAAAAAAACTTTTAGGATTGAAGGAAAAACTAAGAATAATAAAAGATACTAAAAAATTAAAAATAAAGCTAGAAAAAGTTAACAATTCAAAATATATATTTTTTTTTTGTAATTTATAGAAAAAAAAATGTTTAAAAAAATATAATACCAAAAATTTAAATTTAATAGAAAATAATAAAAATTACAATTGAAAAAAGAAAAATATGAGAAAAAAGTTGAACAAAAAATTCCATATAAAAAAGCGAAAAAACTTAAGATTTTATTTAAAAAAATTAAAAAGTAAGAAAGAATCTGTTTTTCAAATTAATAACAAATAAATAAACAAAATACAAAATAAAAAGAGAGTTAAAAAAGGGCATGTAAAAAACGAAATTTAAAAAAGAGCATATCAAAAATTAAATTGCATAAAAAAGTAATACACAAAATAAATTACATATAAAATAAATACATATAATTTTTATATTACAAAAAAATAAAAATTACATATAAAAAAAGTAAAATTACATTCAAAAATAAAATAAAAACAAAAAAAAAAAAAAAAATGACATGCAAAAAAGTCATATATAAAAAAAATAATTATAGTTATAAAGAAATACATAAATTAAAGATGAAAATAAAAATTTTTCTTTAAAATCTTATTTATTCAAAAAATACAGTTCTCAGATAAAAAAACTGCATTAAAAAGAGATTTAATTTAACTTTTTTCTTAATAAAAAGTCTACACCGCTCTACTTGGAAATTGCTGCGGCTCCTGAAAAAAAGATATGGATATTCTTAAAACAAAATCTTCAAAATAAAAAACACATAAATAAATCATATCAAATATTCGTATTTATTCATAAGAATTTTACTTAAATCAACCAATTCCAATAGAATTTAATTAAAGTAATAAAATACGCAGACTATCGGTCGCGGAATTTATTTGTACGTCAGCCTCGAATAATCATTTAAACGCACACAAATGCCCAAAATATATGCTTGCACAGAACATTCGAGCGACTGTTCGTATGCAAGCAAATATGAATGCCGTTGCAGCGTCGAAAAATAAAAAAATTAATTACCATAAAAATCATTACGACCCTGCATTAAATGCTCATTTTGTCAATTTGATGTCATTTGAGGCGGCGCTTTTCCTTGCATTTTTTTTTGTTGCTTTTCCTACAACCAACTTTATAATTTGAACGCGAGCAATATTATTTTCCCTTTTTCTCCTCTCCAGCGTATTTCCATTGTAATTGAATTCAATTGAAATCGAATTGAAGGCAGACGTTTATACTGTGGATGCTGTACTGCAAGTACTGGTGACTTGCACCAAATGCATACATATATATGTACATATAAATTTTGCACAAATTCTTTTTAGTCGTTGCAATAACTAGGTAAAATCAAAGTTTTCAATTCCGGTATGCTTGGGATTATTCGCTCATTGAGATTACATTTTTATGAAATTTTCTAGTGAATCTTGTTATCCACTAGAGAGGCGCTAAGGTGATAGAAAATGTGCGCTTTTCTCAATTTAAAAAAATATTTATTTTATTTGCCGGTATTTGTAAATTTGTTAAAATGCAATTTCCACTGGCAAATACATTTCCTCATCGCTATCTGCCAAGGCAATGTTTCCTCTTTCCCAATTTTTCATGCTTCAAAAATGTATCCCGAACATGGCGTCTCTTGTTTTTTTTCTATAAATTGACATTACATATTTCAATTTATAATAATATGCTTCATCAGCGTGAAATGACTTTTTGCTTATTCTCAACCGCATCCTGCTATTATACAACGCTTGCCTTCCATTCGCAGCTTTGCGTAAACTCCTTAGCATGGCGCTGCTGTCATCATAATCCATTCACTTCTGCTCATTATTCCTCATTTTACTTTTCTGCAACTTTCATTTCGGCGTCACATTCAAGCGAGGGTAATAGTTTTTATATATCTTTGTATATAAAATTTTAATCAACGGATAAAGTAGATTTTCTTGTTACGTCATTGTTGAGATGCGAAAATGGAATGAAAAAAGGTATAAAAGCAAAAGTTTAAACATCATAAAATAAAAAAAATGTAAATAAAAAAAAAAATAAAAAAAAAACTATAATTATAAATAAAAAATATAAATATAAAAAAAAACAAATATAAATAAAAAATATAAATATAAATAAAAAACATAAATATATATAAAAAATATAAATATAAATAAAAAATATAAATATGAATAAAAAATATAAATATATATAAAAAGCATAAATACATATATATATAAATAATAAAAAATATAAATATAAATAGAAAACATAAATATAAATAAAAAATATAAATATAAATAAAAAATATAAATATAAATAAAAAATATAAATATAAATAAAAAATATAAATATAAATAAAAAATATAAATATAAATAAAAAATATAAATATAAATAAAAAATATAAATATAAATAAAAGGCATAAATATATATATAAATAATAAAAAATAAATATAAATAAAAAATATAAATATAAATAAAATATTTTTTTTTTTATTTATTTACATAAAAAAATTAATGTATAAACTGTAACTGAAACAAGCAAGCAAATAAATAAGAACTGAATAAACAAATATGTAAATAAAAAATAAATAGACAATTAAATAAAAAATATTTAAAACAATAAATAAAAAGATAAAAAAACGAATAAACAAATAAATAAAAAATTTGAAACAAATATAAATGCAAAAAAATAAAGAAATAAAAAAATATTAAACAAACATTAATGTAGATAAATAAAAAAATATGTCGAAAATTAAAAGAAAATTGAAGAAGAGCGAGACTAAATTTAAAAAAGAAGTCAAAGGAGGTGAAAAGAATCCAAAAAGAAGTTCAAAAAAGATTAAAATAGGAGGCTTTAAAAAGTTTAAAATAAAAAGTTTTAAAAGTGAAACGATTTTATAACATAAACAAGTTAAAAAATTAATTTTTTAATAAAAAAAACATTTTTTTTTAAATAAAAATTTAAAAATTAGAAAAAAATACAATAAAAAAGTATACAAAAATACACAATAAAAAATATACAAAAATACACAATAAAAAATATGCAATAAAAAAATATACAATAAAAAAATATACAATAAAAAATATGCAATAAAAAAATATATCTACAATAAAAAAATATACAATAAAAAATATACAATAAAATATTATAATAAAAAGAATATACAATAAAAAATATACAATAAAAAATATACAATAAAAAAATATTCAATAAAATATTATAATAAAAAGAATATACAATAAAAAATATACAATAAAAAAATATACAATAAAAAAATATACAATAAAAAAATATTCAATAAAATATTATAATAAAAAGAATATACAATAAAAAAATATACAATAAAAAAATATATCTACAATAAAAAAATATAATAAAAAAAAATATATACAAGTCAATTAATCAATTTTTTGTTTGATTTTGAATGAAATTTTTGTAACTTTTTTTATTTACTTGTCACAATTTTTTTTTTTACATTCATCTCCCACTTTTCTGAACTACTATGTATAAAGTGTTTGTATATTTTTTGTTTGTTTGTTTGTATTTTTTTTGTTTTGTTAATCCATTCCCCACTTTTTGCATCATACATTTTAGTTAATTGTTTTAAATTGCATACAATAAATAATCAAATGCAATATACATTTGTTTTTGCTGTTGTTTTCGTTTTTTTTTTATCTGTCAGTTCATTTTCCGAATCCCTCCCTTATTTTCTTGCGTGCCATTTGGGTTGCGTAATTGCACTGCCCAACAAGACAACAACTACAACAATGACAGCCAAAATAAAAGAAAATTAAGTGACATATGTATGTGAACAATTAAAAAGATACAGTTAAATTTACTAGTAGACACTTTACAATTATCACTTTCTTCATACATAGACGAAATGGGATTTTCGTGCAAAGTAAAAAAAATTAACACATGTAAACACAAAATATAAATACACCCAAATATATCCTAATAAATTTTCAGTACAAAACGGTAACGGTTTTTAGCAATAGTACGTGACTTGTAAATAAATAATTTAAAGGCCGTTACTTAATTCAGTTATTGGCACATTTCATCAATAGCTTTAAAGAGAAATATAAAAAAATATTGAAAATATTTAACTTATTTAATATGTAGCATGGAATTTTTGTTTATACATACATACATACGTATATGTGCACCTCTCAAGTGCAATTGTACGTGTACCACATTCCTAATGACTAAAATTACATGTAAAATTTTGTTTTGTTCGCTTCAGTTGCTGATAAATAACTTTGTTTGGCGTCAAAATAACTTGCTGGTGTGCCAAATGAAGTAATTTAACTGGAATATTTTAGTTATACATACTGCGGTAAAGTTTGACTCACAGTTTTCAGATGTTTTGTCCAACTTACAATGTTAATAAATTTAATTTATTATTTACTTCAAAGAAATAAAAAAGTAAATTAAATGACCAACAAAAAAATTAAAGAAACACAAAAAAATTAATGAAAAAACAAGCAAAAAAAATAAACGATATTGAAAAAAATTAAAAATATTAGGAAAAATGAACAATATTAAGAAAAATTAACAATATTAAAAGATAAATAATAAAAAAATTGATAGTAAAAAGAAAAAGCTAATAAAAAAATGATAATAAAATAGCTAATAAAAAAATAATAATAAAATAGATAATAAAAAAATAATAATAAAATAGCTAATAAAAAAATAATAATAAAATAGCTAATAAAAAAATAATAATAAAATAGCTAATAAAAAAATAGAAAAAAAAGGTAATAAAAAAATAATAATAAAAAATAATTAATAAAAAATAATAGAAAATAAGTAATAAAAAATAGCTAATAAAAAAATAATAATATAATAGCTTATAAAAAAAATAATAATAAAATAGCTAATAAAAAAATAATAATAAGAAAATAATAGAAAATAAGTAATAAAAAACTAATAAATAAAAAAATAATAATAATAATAAAAAATAAGTAATAAAATAATAAAAAAATAAGTAATAAAAAAAATAAGTAATAAAATAATAAAAAATAAGTGATAAAATAATAAAAAAAGTAATAAAATAATAAAAAAAAAAGTATTAAAATAATAAAAAAAAAAGTATTAAAATAATAAAAAAAAAGTAATAAAGTATGTAATAAAAAATAGAAAAATAAATAATAAAGAAATGAATAAAGAAAGATGTTAAAAAATATTAAAAAAAAAAAACTAGAAATATTAAAAAAGTAGTAAAGAAAAACGAAAACTAGTAAAAAAAAAACCAAAAATAATAAAAATCTTAAAAAACTGAATAATAATAAAAAACGGAAAAATGGTAAACTGAAAAATAAATAAATAGTAAAAATAATAGAAATCAAAAAATAAACACAAATCCAACATATTTAATTAATGTATTTTGTCTCATTCTTAAAATTTTAACTCTTTTCTAGCAAAATAATTGGCGTTTGTTGAAAATTTTCTTTAGTTTTGGAACAGAAACCGTTAGAAATGCATCCCCAATTACTTTGATATTTTCGAGACTGCGTGCATGCATGGCTTTTTTAAATGATTACTTTAACTTTTAGTTTCAAGTATGCCTGCTTTTCTTTGCAAACCCCATTTTACCTAACAACTTTTGCTTTTTGACTACTTTTTGTTTAAAACTATTTTGAATAACAAAAAAAAACCTAATTTAATAATTTTCATTATTTTTCTACGGCTTATACTTACTAACACACCTAAATTGAAACTAATATGCAAACAAAAAAAAATGTGCATCACTATCGTAAAATCACACAAAACCAAAATAACAACAATTGGCAACGTGAACAAAAAAAAAAATAAATGAAAAAAAAAATCAATGAAACAACACGGTCCAGCATTCAAAAAGCAAAAAGAGGCTGAAGAGCAAGCTCAAAAAATGCTAGTCGCTCAGCATATGGTGCAGATACAAAAGGAACAACAAAAAACCGATACACAAACGCCAAGCGAACCCGAAGATTTACAAGAACAAGAACGGCGTCTACTCGAACAATTCGCTTTATCGCCACCCAGCGAGACGCTCATTTCGGAGGAGGGCGATCAAATAACGGTGCATCATCCGCGCGAGGAGCCAAAGAAGTCGAAATTGAAATTGCGTGATTTTTTCGTGGCCGAATTTGGTATTTACAAATTTGTATATGTGTAGTGAAATTGTACAACAAAAAACAAAATTAAATATTTGAACACTTAAAAGTACTAGAGCTTACACTTGCTGTGCCACAATAAGTCTTTTGGTGTACTTAACAAATTGTTGTTGTAGTTTATTTGCGCACAAATTTTCTTTTTTTTAATTTTTAATAATTTTAAACAAAAAAAATTTTTTTTTTTCATTTTGTGCGTATACTTTTGCTATAAGTGTGCTAGCAGTCTTTATGCTACTACGTATGTATGTACTAAGTGTCTTACTCCTTTTTTAGTATATATTTTAGTGGTTGATGTTGTGCTATGTGGATCTTTTCTCATTTATCAGATATTTTTCTAACAACGTTCGTGCAGAGATACACGTACTTTTTAATGAATTTAATTCAGCGCCTCGCAGACTTTTTTGAACTTTTCTGTATTAAATTTCTACTACCATTTTCTCGTTAATTTCACTTTCACTTTATTTCATCACCCAGCCAACACTAACCTTTCTCATTGACCTCTCAACCTCAAACCATCCATACCACCAATGCAGCCTTCTTCTCTACTTAGTGAACGCTCATTAGAATAATAACCAAATGACCTCATATTTCAAAAGTGTACGTCGGAAATGACCTTTGAAAATAACTAAGTACAGCGATAAGTAATACTTGCAGGTAAGAAATTAAAGCTGTATATATAATAAAGCTGTATAAAATCTGTGGTTAACCTTCACATTGCCATTGCAAGGATTTCGTTTGTGCAAAAAAATTCGACTGAAAAAGCACACAACTACTCAACAGCATTCGTCTAACAAAAAAAAAAAAAAAAAAAATAGAGCGAGAAAACTAAATTATTGGATACTTTAATTTTGTTTGCTCTTGTACTCAGTTACCATCAGTGTTGTAATACTATAATTTTATGTTACGTATACGCAGTGGCATGCCGTGTTAAAAGAAATATTCGTAAATCAGCAAATTCATTGTGACATTCATAAATTACAAATCAAATTTGCTTAATGCATATTTGATCAAGTCTGGAAAGGAAATGCTTGTTAACAGTTACAAGAAGTATGTTAGTTGTTGTGTAATAGTTATAGGCACAGTAGCTTATGCTAAAATGAACCATAATATTATGTTTATAATTTTCAAAAATATTTGGGCTTAAGTGTAAGATGACGTTTTTGAGAAACAATTATTTTGTTGAAATACATATTATCAAAATTTTGCATTAATTTCGATTTGATTTTTGCACATAATTTTATTTTTCAATTAATTATTTATTTAAATTTTTTTTTTTTAAATTTCTTTTGTAAATTTTTTATTTTTTTATTTTTAATAGGTTTTTATTTTTTAAAATACTGTTTTTACGTTTCTTAATTTTTTTTTATTATTTTCGTTGTCCTACATTTTTTACATTTTTTTATCCTAAATTTATTTATCTTTTTTATATTAAATTTTTTTTAATTTTTTTTATTATATGTTTTTATTATATTTTTTTATCATATTTTTTTTATTATATTTTTTTATTATATTTTTTTATTATATCTTTTTTTAATTTTATGTTATCCCATTTTTTTCTAATTTTCTTATCCTATTGTTTTAAATTTTTTATTTTTTTTTATTTAATTCTTTATTTTTTTTTATTTAATTCTTTAATTTTTTGTATTTAATTCTTTAATTTTTTGTATTTAATTCTTTAAATTTTTGTATTTAATTCTTTAATTTTTTGTATTTAATTCTTTAAATTTTTTATTTAATTCTTTAAATTTTTTTATTTAATTCTTTAAATTTTTTATTTGTTTCTTTAAATTTTTTATTTATATCTTTAAATTTTTTATTTAATTTCTTAAATTTTTTATTTAATTCTTTAAATTTTTTATTTAATTCTTTAAAGTTTTTATTTAATTCTTTAATTTTTTTTATTTAATTCTTTAAATTTTTTTTTTTTTTTATTTTTTCTATTTAATTCTTTAAATTTTTTTTTTAATTTTTTAAAATTTGTTATATTTTTTTTCTATTCTTTTATATTTTTATTTATTTTTTTATATATATATTTTTTATTTATTTTTTTTATATATATATTTTTTATTTATTTTTTATAGTTTATATTTTTTTATTTTTTTTATAGTTTATATTTTTTTATTTTTTTTATAGTTTATATTTTTTTATTTTTTTATTTTTTTTATAGTTTATATTTTTTTATTTTTTTTATAGTTTATATTTTTTTATTTTTTTTTTATTTTTTTTTGTATTATTTTTTTTTTTATTTTTTTTTATTATTTCTTTTTTTATTTTTTTTATTATTTTATTTTGTTTTTTTAAATTATATTCATTCCTTGAATTTTTGCCATTTTTTGAATATTGTTTTTTGATTTTTGTGTTTATTCTTATACTTTCACAAATACTGAATGCAAGAACTTTCGGCGATAAATCAGGAAAAAATATATATTCGTATTTAACTGTGCGTGACTTTATTTGCATTTCCATAATAATATTTAGTTGCTATTAGACGATTTAGTATTTTTATTACCTATGTACGAGTATAACTGCAATATTATTTTGTGTACTTATTTTTACCGTTCTTCAATCACGACATTCACCTTCATAGAACGTAAAGTAAATAAACGAAATGAATAATGAATTGCTGAGAAGCAAAAAGGTTAAGTGGAATTAAATGTAGGCACGCGATATTTGAGAAGAAATATGAGTGTACCAAATGAACTAAATAGCTTATTTATGAATTATAGATTATTTTAATATTTAATTAGTGGGGTTTCATTAGACAAAATGAGCGTGGAACGGCACTACGACTCCAAGATATACTTGGGCGAGTTTAGCGACCTGGTGGAAGTAGTAAAAACTATCCCTCAATGCAAGGTATTCTTGATAGTAAATGATGCCTACTTTTAGGCGCGCGTAATGTCTCGAGACAGGGTGCTTGAGAGAAAACGCTTAGTTATGACAGATAAACGAACTCTTAACTCATGTTTAACCTGCAAAAGTTGCTTCTCTAAATATTGCTCCAGTATCTCTATAAGAAAACAAATTTAATTAGTTTGATTCAAATCAATTTGTAATAAACTTAACTAAACTTGCAATCAAGAAATTTGCTTCAATCAAATATTGAAATCATAAACTAAATACTTAGTGTAGTACTAGGCAATATTAACCCTAGTTCGGCCGACGAGTCACCCGGGTGACTATTTCACATTCAGGGCACAGAAAGACATATTTTTAATAAACTGTGCTAGCTTATTTTCCATGACATCTAAAAATAATGAATTTCAAGCAGAAAAAACACAAAACAAAGTTTTAAGAACGTATTCATAGCTAAATATTACAGGCTGAAAAATTGTATACTTGTTTTGGCCGACGTAGTCACCTGGGTGACCAATAGTAAAACCAATTTGGAAGCAACATAGATGTGAAAATATATTAGCGTATGACCGTTAAAAATAGCAAAGTTTTGTTAGTATGGAAAATTTTATTCGTATTTATTTTATTATTATTGTCTTTTTGGCACTTGCAGACAAATATAGATGCAGTGGCAAATCCACTAGCAAGTCCATTTATATGAGTTCGTTGGCTGATATTAGTACGACTCCTAACATCATTTTCCCGATAAATATAGTGTGCAGCTAACGCCATTATATCCATTATATTGAAAAATAGAGCCACTAGCTATCGATGCGATTTTTTTGCATTTGATCCATCGTAAAAACATTTTGTTGGCTTTAGCAATAGAGCTCAGGAGAACAGTTTTCTCGCATACAACGGATAGCTGATTTCGCCCAAAATATTTTTTTACTCGTCGATTTCCTCCATGCTAGACTTATCTTTGTCTAAGTATGCTGTGATGTGAGTTGGTGATGAATTTTGAGACCACTGTGTTCCGTCAGGCTCATCGTATAATAAAGGTGACACCATTGAAGTGATCACAGGACTTCGTTTATTTCCCCATCGCTTTCTTGCTCATCTACATTGTCCAAGACATCACCTGTCTCCCCATCCGATGCAATTTCAGCTAAATCCGTGTCCGATAATGCTCTATACAGCATATATATGAGTGGCTCAGTGCCATCCTTGCCTAAGCCTCAATTTAGTCATTTCCTAATAATTAGTGACAAAGTTAATAGGTAATTAAAAATTAAACAGAGTTTTTAGGAAGGTTTGAAACATTTAATTAATTTAATTAATAATTTCGTTCAAAAATTAGGGATGTGCAACTTTGGCACTGATAATTTGGAGTACTTCTAAGTAGTATAGCATAATAACTCCATATATGAAATTTCGAGGGTTAGGCAAGGATGACACTGAGCCACTCATATAAAGTATATCTTCATCTGAAATGTATAGTTTCTTTCGGTTAAAGGTGTGCCGTAGCCGGTTATGGCTGGAAACCGGTCTTTTTGCCTCAATTTCCATTCCACTTTCCATTTTTTTTCAATATTCGTTGAGCAGACTGCGTTTTCAAATTTCACACGCTTATTATAACTCATTTTCAACAGTTAAAAATTCTTTTCAAATTTCAACGAAAGCGATAACAAAGAAAAAATATGTTACCAGATGTTCTACTGCACTATTTCCTCAAACTTGCTTTTACCTCCCGTTCATTTACACTTACATTTAAATACAGTCACCCGGGTGACTGCGTCGGCCGAAATGAGTTATAAAAATCGTCGGCCGAACTAGGGTTAATACCACAACACCAAACGAAGTTTTGACACGCGATATCGAACCAAGGTAAAGTTAATATCGGAATTCTGACACTTATCCTTCCATATCAAAAAGAAGAAACTGAAAACTAATTTGTATTTTTTTCCTGTTCTCCTTAAAGCGGCGGAAATAATCCTCCGTTTTTGGTGACAAATTGATGTAAATAAAAAAAATGCAAAAGAGAGAATTATGACGTATTATTATACCGTAACAAAGTTAACGTGCATTGCTCACGACATTCATGTTTATTTTTTTTTTTTGCTTTCTATGCAAACAACATTTTTCCTAGTTTTTTTTCTGGGTTTTGTTGTTATTGCATTTGTTAATAAAATGCTATTTGTACAATTCATTTATATTAATATTTTATTCAATTTGTATATCAAGCGCAAATAATATGAGTGTGAGAAAAGTGGGCGTTTATGTTAGAGTGGGGGCGTTAAATTGCCGATTCGCTGCATAAATTTTGAATTGACTCAACTTTTTTAAATAAAATATGCATACACTAAATAAAGCGCTCATGTGTAGCATTTCCTAAACGATTTTCTTCCATAAAAAAGTCAAATAATCACATTGCGCTTGAAATTACTTAGTTGCACAAATATTGTAAATATTTACGAGTATCTAATTGGCTGAGGCAGAGATGTGGGGGTGCTTCTGATGCCTTGCAAACGTAAATGACAAAATCAAACGAAATCCAACTCAATGCACCTGACATGTTACCAAGCAATTTTCTGACAAGCGCTTTCTAACTCTTTACTCGCCTCTTATATCTACCCTTAAATGCCAGTTAGATAAAAAAGTATTAATTTGCATTTGTTATTTGATTTGATTTGTACGATAACCCAGTAAGCACAGTCTTAGCACCTCATCATGCGGATTTTTGCTATTCTTTGGGACGTAAAAAGCTGCTGAGAATTGTAGTGTGGCCTAAAGAAAATAGCTTAAGCATTCAACTTATGGATAGGATTATGTATCTTGTTTATTTTTTTATTTATTATTTGTTAGTTTTTTTTTTTTTGATTTTTTATACTTGTTTTCTTTTTCGTTTTTTTTTTTTATTATTTTTTTTCATTTTCATAATTTTTTTTTTGATTTCATAAAATATTTTTTTTGGATTTTCATAAAATATTATTTTTGTTAATTTTCATTACATTTTTTTTATTTGCATTACACTTTTATTGCATTACATTTATTTTTTTTTTCATTTTATATCTATTTTTTTGATATTAACTCTATTTTTTCTTAATTGTTTTTTTATTTTATTTTTATTTAATTAAATTATATTTTTCCTGTCTTTTATTTATTTAAATTATATTTTTGTTATATTTTTATTTAATTAAATTATATTTTTCCTATATTTTTATTTATTTAAATTATATTTTTCCTATATTTTTATTATATTATTTTTTTTTAAATTCTTTTAATTTTTTAATGCTTTTTTCAATTTTATTTTTTTATTCTTTTAATTTTTTTAATGCTTTTTTTAATTTTTTTTCATTGTTAATTGGCTTTTTTTAATTTTTTTAATGCTCTTTTAAATATTTTTTTAATTTTAAATTTAAAAAAAATTTTTTAAGTGTTTTTCTTAATTTTTTTTAATTTGTTTTAAATTTTGTTAAGTTTAGGTTTATTTATTTTTTTTTTTTATATATATTTGTTCTTTATATTTAATTTTTTAAATTTATTAGTTTTTGAATGTTTTTTTATTTTTGTATCCAAGCACGCGAAGGGAGGGTAAAAAAATCACGTAATTGAGTCTGAATTACAATATTTTGTGCTCACTGTGCAAATAATCCTCCCACGTCACTTTATATTTTTCTAGTTTCCCTCCATTTTCTAGCTTATAACCAACCTAAACTAAATTCAAATTATAAGCTAACGAGTGTCAAGGTCAGAAATACATATGTACATACTAACAAGCGGTATGATTGTACTATATAAATAAGCTGTCACCTGCTATCATCCAATCATCGTATACTTCAAAATTATTACTCAACCATTTTTTGTGAGCTTGTGTTTGGATGTATGTTTTGGCGAAAGCCTTTCTATGACAACTTCCATTAGTGTGCATATATTATATATATGTATTTGTAACTTAATATTTCGTGAGTTTGATTCATTTTTAATAAACAAATAACGACACCATGATCAGTAATTTGTTAGTAATTAAAAATGTATCTACTGTTTGCCAGATGTGGTGGTGGTAAATTAAAGGAAGTCAACAAAATGTACTGAACCTTTAATTTTTGAATAAGAACGTACAGAAATTTAAAAATATAATTAAAAAAGTATTCAAACAAAAATTTAAATATAAAAAAATGAAAAAATTTTAGAAATGAAGAACTCAAAAAAAATAAATAAATAAAAAGAAGGTTCAAGAAAACAATGAAAAGTAAAAGTAAGAAAAAAAAAAAATAGAAAAAAAATTACAAAAGGAAATGAAAAAGAAACAATTAAATAAAACTATGAAAAATAAAATTAGTGTTTGTCTCCAATAAAATAACTAAAAATTGGGGGATAATATTAAATAATTAAAAATAGATAGTGGGGAAACAAATAAATATAGTAAAAAGAAAAACAAATAAATAATGTATAAAGATAAATATAAAACCTAAAAAAAAAAGTGATACAAATATAAAATATAATAATTTTAGCTACAGAATAATTATAAGTGGCCTTGAGCTCATTCCTTGTCATGAAACTTTGAAATAAAAAATAATAAAAACTTAAAAAAAAAACTTAAAAAAAAAAATTAAAATAAAAACTTTAAAATAAAAACTTTAAAATAAAATCTTAAAACAAAAACTTAAAAAAAAAAAACTTAAAAAAAAACTTAAAAAAAAAAGCTTAAAAAAAAAACTTAAAAAAAAAAAATTAAATGATTACAAATTATAGAAATAAAAAAAGTAATAATTTAAAAAATAAAAATAAATTGCAAAAAAAAAAATTATATGATAACAAAAAGTCCAACACAATATAAAATAAAAATAATAATAATATAAATTTTTCCGTAAGCTTAAAAATAAGACTAAAAAATATTATCAACTGCTTTTGAGATCATAAAATTTGCATGTATAAAAAAAATGTTTTAAAATATAAAAAATTCAAGAAAAATCAAAAAAAAAAAAATAAATAAATTGATAAGACGAAAAACAATATAAAAAACCATTTTAACTAAAAAAAAGAAAACTATCAAAACATAAATTAAAGGATAATGAAATTAAAATAAACCCAATAAATAACATTTAAAAATACTACAAAAAATTCAGAATATATACACACATACATATACAAGTATCACGAACTGAAAGAAACCCTTTTTAAAATGCTTATTGTTAAATCACTACAATTATCTTAATGGCTGTATGAAAAACCACTCCTTTGTTTTTAGGCTACCCACAGATATGCAGGCTTTAACGCCCACAAGTATGCAAATTTTTTTTTTTTTGCTTTGCAAGTAATTGCTTGAAGTTGTCCCTATACACAGCAAGAGGTTAAAAAGCAGTAAATAATAATAGATAACCAACATTTAATAAATATAATTTTAAAGCGTTGAAATTATTTTAAGTGCCTAAAATTATGCAATAAACTACGAGCACGCTTGTGAAACGAGCTTAACCAACTTTTGCTGCTTTGTAGTCATTTATTTTTATACTAAATAAAGCAAGCGGCTTAACAAGTTGCATAATTTTCCGTTAAATACTTAGAATTTATACGAAATAACTGAAAAGATACCGACGAATTTCTCAAAGTCCAGAAGATATTCAAAAGCGCAATAAATTTTGCATACACGCCCATACATATATTTATATATTTTTTTTCAATTTGGTATTGTTTGGCTCACTTAATCGTATGTACAGTATTGGACGATACTATAGCACCCCCTATATAACATCGAGCTATAACAACAACGTCTTTCATATGCGATTTCGATTTATTTTATTTTCAAACATCGTTTATGTTGTAATGAATACCACTAAAGCCATTCTTGATCATTTTGTACAAAATTCAGAATAACTCTGCAAATTTTGACCTAATTTTTCAACTTTTTTCCTCGGCACTTTAGAAAAATTCTGAGTACGCAGTTTTGTAGCCCATTCAATTTGACTCTGACAAAGTGCAAGTATTAAGTAGCTCCGAAAGCGCCTTGATTTTTAATAATTTTTTATGTGTATTTTTTCTCCATACAACGAAATCACAACATTATTTTTTATATGGAGAAAATACATAACTTAGTTCGGAAAAAAATTTATTAAAAATCAAGGCGCTGTCGGAGCTACTTAATACTTGCACTTTGTCAGAGTCAAATTGAATGGGCTACAAAACTGCGTACTCAGAATTTTTCTACAGTGCCGAGGAAAAAAGTTGAAAAATTAGGTCAAAATTTGCTAAATTATTTTGAATTTGGTGCAAAGCTTTTAGTAAAACCTTGAACGAGGTTTGCTACAGCATAAGTCAAACTTTTATACGAAATTATCTGAAACTTTATTTGTAGGACGTCTTTGTTTTAGTTCGATGACAAAAAGGGGGTGCGATTGTATTGTCCAATACTGTATGTATGTATATACGAAAGTTTGAAAAGGATTCACAATTTTTCTTCACTTTTTTTTCTATTTTTTTTTTTCTTTTTGTTTTCTTCTTTTTTTCTTGGAAGTAATTACAAAAAAGTAAAAGGTCATTCGAAATTGCGCATTGCCTGCCGCTGCCACATATGTTGCTAACTATTTGTGGTGGCATGTGATGGTGGACAACATATAAAGCGAGGAAGTAATGAAAACGGAAGAATAGTATGAGCAGACATTTAACTTTTTCCTCTATTATCTTGCATTGCCTTTTCATTCGTTAGTCAAGTTATACGCTCTCTTGAATTTTGAAAATAGACAACGTTCAGTTTGCATGAGGTTGTTGGTCGAGTGTTTTCTGTATGACGACCATTCGTGCTTGTGTGTGGGTGGGTTGACCTTGAAAACATTCTTTTTTAAACATTTTGCGTGCTTTGTGTTAGCGCTGGTGAGAATTTGTGCAAGACAGATGAGGAAATGTAAAAAAAGTTAGTTTGAAGATTTGTAACTTTTCTTTTTTTTCTTACCATTTTTGTTTATACCTTTTATGAACATGAAATGGTATTATAACTTTGGTCTGATGTTTGTAAGTACGAGAAGAAAAGGATAGAAAGAGATAGACCCACCATTGAGGATACCGAAATGATAGGGGCGAGGAGCTGAGTTGATTTAGCCATGCCTGACTGTCCGTACGTTTAAATTAAAGTTTTTCTAATTTTTTTTTCTTAACTTTTTTTGTTTAATTATTTTTTTAAACTTTTTCGAATTACCTAGCGATTTTGATTAGTTTCTAGTCACATTTTTCAAATTAAATTGTGTTTAACTTTTTTATTTTTTAAATTAAATTGTTTTTAATTTTAAAATTTTTCAAATTAAACTAATTTAGAATTTTATTATATATTTTAACTTTTAATTTTTTATATTTTTTAACTTTTTATTATTTTTATATTTTTTAACCTTTTTTTTATAATTTTTACCCTTTTATCTTTTCATATTTTTTAACTTTTTATTTTTTTATATTTTTTAACTTTTTATTTTTTTATATTTTTTAATTTTTAATACATTAAATTTGTTCATATTCTTTTTATTTCTGTTATATTTTTTTATTTCTGTTATATTTTTTTTATTTCTGTTATATTTATTTTTTTTATTTCTGTTATATTGTTTTATTGCTGTTATATTTTTTTATTTCTGTTATATTTTTTTATTGCTGTTATATTTTTTTTATTTCTGTTATATTCATTTTTTTATTTCTGTTAATTTTTTTTATATCTGTTATATTTTTTTATTTCTGTTATATTTTTTTTATTTCTGTCACATTTATTTTTTTTATTTCTGTTATATTTTTTTTATTTTTTTATATTATTCGAATTCTTTAAAGGTTTTAATTTTCTTTTCTTCCAGATTTATATTTTTTATTTTCATTTTTATTTTTATTTCTATTTGTATTATCACTCTTATTTTTAATTTTACTTTTATATTTAATTTTACTTTTATATTTAATTTTACTTTTATATTTAATTTTACTTTTATATTTAATTTTACTTTTATATTTAATTTTATGTTTATGTTTATTTTTAATATTACTTTTATTTTAATTTCAACTTTCCTTTTTACTTTTATTTTAATTTCAACTTTCCTTTTTACTTTCATTTTTAGTTTTGATTCTGTTTTTATTTTTATTTTATTTTTATTTTATTTTTATTTCTATTTTTTATTTTATTTTTATTTATTTTATTTTTATTTTTTAATTTTATTTTTATTTTTTTTATTGTATTTTTATTTTTTTATTTCATTTTTATTCTGTTATTTTATTTTTTCATTTTCATTTTATTTTTATTTTTTTAATTTATTTTAATTTTTTTATTTTTATTTTTACTTTCACTTTTAGTTTAATTATTAATTTTATTATTATTTTTAATCTCACTTTAACTTTTACTTTTATTTTTACTGAATATAGTCAAAAACAATCAAACAAATTAGTATTCTTATTCGAGTACATTATTGGAATGCGTAACACGCATCTAAATGCAAAATTTTTTTTTTTGCAATGCTGGACTTGTTCATAATGTGCAAGTATGCGTTTGCTGACAAAACCTTCACTCTGCTAACAAAGCTAATGTTTTATGAAACACGCATGCATGTGTGAGTGCAGCTGTGGTGTCCATATACATATGTATGTATATCCGTGTAGGTGTGCATGCGTTAAACATATTTGTCACATGGCATGACACTATTCATACCATTTTTCCAGAATTTTTTTTTTTTTTTTTTTTTATCTTCCATTCTGCCTGCCATGAGAAGTGACATTTGTATATGTTTTATTTATGTTTACGCCATAATTTTCCACAGGGCATCATAACTACACACATGCCCACACATGTAAGATAGACCGCAATTTGTGGAGTGTAAAACACACGTGACAGCTTTCGACTCGCATGCATATGCGTATTTAAGTATCAAAGTGTGTTAGTATTCAGGGAATATACTAAAAAACGTGATTTGCAAGCAACCAATTCGCCAAGCAGACAATGAGTGCACCAAACTGACTAAGCTGACATTGGCATACATTCGGGCGTACTGTAACCTCAAAAGAACACAAACTAAAAATACGAAATTTACCCACACAAAGATAGAAGTTTATTTGTTTTAATATTTGTTCACGTACCGATGAGGCACGTGCTTACTTTTGTGTCTTTTGTAGTATACTCGTATGATGCACTAAATGTAAGTCAGAGACGTATTTATTTTCAAAGCCAAATAATACAGCTATTTGACTAAATGAAAACAATTTAACACATTTTTTTTAAATGTTTCTAAATTATGTTTTTTTTTTTCATATTACTAAGTTAAACTTTAAATATAACAACAATAGAAAATATAATTTATTAAAGCGATAAGTATTATAATCATAGAAAAAAAGTAAAAACAAAATTAGTAAAAAAAAATTGGCTAAAAAAATTAATAAATAAAAAACGAGTAAATAAATAAATAACTAGTAAAAAAATAAAAAAGGAGTAAATAAATAAAATACGAGTAAATAAATAAAAAACTAGTTAATAAATAGAAAACGAGTAAAGAAATAACAAAAACAATAAATAAAAATACAATAAATAAAAATATAATAAATAAAAAAATAACAAATAAAAGAAATAATAAATAAAAAAATAACAAATGGAAGAAATAATAAATAAAAAAATAATGAATAAAAGAAATAATAATAAAAAAAAAATAATGAATAAAAGAAATAATAATAAAAAAAAAATAATGAATAAAAAAATAATAAATAAAAAATTATAAATAAAAAAATAATATATGTATAAGAAATACAATATAAAAAATAAAATTTAAAAAAAATATTCATATAAATATAATGCATTAAAAAATAATAATTAAAAAAGTCACAAATAAAAAAAATTAAAAATTAAGAAAAAACAACAAAAATAAAAAATTAAGAAAAAATGAAGAAATAAATAAAATAAAATAAAAAATTAAATAAATAAATTTAAAATTTAAAAATAAGGAAAAAAATTTAAACACAAAAACAAAATACAATTCACAAAAAAAATTGCATTTAGAAAAATTTTAATTAAAAAAAGGGAACATTTTTTTTTTTAAATTTTTTTATGAAAAATTTAAATGAAGATTAAAAACCACATACATTTAAATAAAAACAATAAAAATTTAAAATTAAAACAATACGAAAAAAAATAGATTTAAAAATTAAAACGAAAAAAAAGTAAAAATGAATAACTTTATCTCTACATATAATAAAATTGTAACAGGTCGATGTCTGTACATGGCAGATATCAACAAAAAATTGATTGGGGGAAGCATTATTAAACGAGTAGAATCCAAATCAACCATTTCTTTAATTTTTGTGTGTCTGTCTGTCTGTCTGTCTGTCTGTCCGTATGTTTGTGGCCGTATCACTCTGAAAGTACTGAATGGAAATGAATGAAACTTTTTTCGTTGGATTGCTAGATACTCAACTTAAAATTTAGGATATTACTTTTTTCGATATCTCAACCGGTTTTGGAGTTATTGCCCAATATGTGGACCAGAGGTGACAAAAAATGTCTTAGTACAATATGGGTATCAAACGAATGGTGCCAATGGGTACTGTTATATGCGATGCGCTTAATTTAAATATCTCAAATGGATTCAAAATCTTCAAAAATTTCGGACGGAAAAAGAAAAGGGTGGGTAGATGCCATGTACAGACATCGACCTGTTACAATTTTATTATATGTAGAGATATGTATGTATGTATTTCAAATTTCGAAAACTGGCCCAAATGTATTTTTTAATTGTTGTTGTGAACTATACAATCAAGTGCGTATAGGCTATAATGATTAAAATCGGACTCAGTCTGTTATAAGTTCTGATACGCAGCGAAGCAAGCAACTCGATGGTTGATCTACGGATATGATGCCTCCCACCTCTCATTACCCATCTTCTCTTTCCTTTCGGAAGGAGGGATGACATGACCTAGAAGGTTGCACTGGTCATACCAAATCGCTCCCACGACAGTCGGGCAGTACCGCAAGGGAGTACCGGAGCGTACCGGATTCATATCCGGCCAAGGACTGTTATTTCGACAACACTCCCCAAAACCTTCGGGGAGTGATTTTGTTGTTAAAACAACAACAACAACAACAACTAGTTTCAAATAAAAATAAAAAAAATTTAATTCAAATACTAAAAAAAACTTTGAATTAATAAAACTAAAATGATTAATATTTAAAATTTGACATAGAAAAATATTGAAATTTAAAAATTATTGGTTAAAAAAAAATTACATCAAATTATACGAAAAATATTTATACAAAAACAAGCTTGAATATTCCCAGCGATTTTCGAACTCTGCAACAACTCCCAAACCACCTCTAGTACTAAATCCATTAAAAACGATGTATAATCTCCTTTTTTTATGATTTATAAATAGTGAAATGAATGCAAAAACAGTATTCTCAATTCAGCCACAATAATAAAACAAAATTTTATAAATAATTCAAAGTGCACTAGAAGTCAAGGTCGCGATGCCAATTTGTACGCACACGCACACAAACGTACATGTAAAGAAAAATATTTGCACAGACAAATATGAAATATAGTTAATTTGTTGAGCCCGGCACAGTAGATACAGTTATTTTATTTTTATAGCCGTTTTTTTATGCACTTTCTCATATTCTTCCCCCTGCGCTACGTTGTGTTTTTTTTTTTTTTATTTTTGCCTGCAGTCATTCTCTAACAAATAGATGCGGGATATGCTTTGTGATATTTTTAAATTAAATGCAGCTGTGTAAGCAATGAATGTTGTGTTACAGTGGAGGTGTTTTCAAAGGTTCGGTTGGCGCTAGGGTATATAACGAGCGATTGAGTTGGAGAAATGGCGGTAGAAAAATAGAAGATGAAAAGTATAATAACGCCAGCTTTTGACTGTGAGCATATATACTCGTAGTATGTATCTAGCGAGCTAGATTTGCTTCTCGCTTTTTTCCTTTCTTTAGTTAATTAGCTTTAATCTCTATCAGCGACTTAAATTAGACTGCAATTGTATAATGAAATAAAGTAATGTTATTTTAGAATGTTTATACTTGATTTCAATTAAAAAAAGGAGCAAATTGGAAAAAATTAGAAAATGTAGACAAAAATTAGGAAAAGAAATAAAAACATTAAAAAAATTAGAAAAAAAGAGGAAAACTGAAAACCTTAGTAGAAAAAATTAGAAGAAGAAAACAAAAATTAAAAAATAACAATAAATAAGAAAGAAAACATTTAGAAAAAAGTAGAAAAAAAGAAGTTAAAAAGAAGAAAAAAAATTGATGAAAGAAGAAAAAATTAGAGTTAGAAAAAACTATACAGTTAGAAAAAATTGTATAGTTAAAAAAAATTGTATAGTTAAAAAAAATTGTAAAAAATTATAAAATTATAAAATTATAAAATTATAAGAAATTAGAAAATTATAACATTTAAAAAAAGAAATGGAAAAAATTAGAAAATTATAAAATTATAAGAAATTAGAAAATTATTATTGAGATTTTTACACAAACAACAAGCTTGTGTTTTTGGTCTTTATATTTGAAGTATCCTGGTTCGGTACGAGCTATAGACCTATTAATAATTTTTTTCTGCAGCGAAAAATTATTGTTGTTTTTGGGTTTCTTAATAAACGCGTTGTCTCTAAATTTTTCCTGTTCAACTCAACAAAACTTTTAATAATTAATAAAAAAATTATTAAGAAACCCAAAAACAACAATAATTTTTCGCTGCAGAAAAAAATTATTAATAGGTCTATAGCTCGTACCGAACCAGGATACTTCAAATATAAAGACCAAAAACACAAGCTTGTTGTTTGTGTAAAAATCTCAATAACAAAAACCAAGAGCACATGGTTGGCAAACTGTGACACCAAAGCAGACTTGCAAAAAATCCATCATGACACCAAATCTAAAAACGTCAAATGGCGTTGTTGGTACATGAATTGGTAAAAAGTTGATTGAACAGGGCGTTTAGAAGGCAAAAAACCCAGCGTATTGTTAGCTTAATAGTTAGCAATGCGTGCCAAAATTTCTCTGATGAGTGAAGTTAGCAACTTCCGAAATGGATCTATAAGAAAAGCTATGGCGTTGTCTCTAAATTTTTCCTGTTCAACTCAACAAAACTTTTAATAATTAATAAAAAAATTATTAAGAAACCCAAAAACAACAATAATTTTTCGCTGCAGAAAAAAATTATTAATAGGTCTATAGCTCGTACCGAACCAGGATTAGAAAATTATAAAATTAAAAAAAAAAAAAAATGGAAAAAATTATAAAATTATAAAATTAAAAATAATTAGAAAATTGTAAAATTAAAAAAATTATAAAATTAAAAAATTTATAAAATTAAAAAAATTATAAAATTATAAAATTAAAAAAATTATGAAACTAAAAAAATTATAAAATTAAAAAAATTAGAAATTATAAAAAATTAGAAAATTAGAAAAAATTAGAAAATCAGAAAAATAGATTAAAAGAAAACAGAATTGTGTTTCGCTCACCAAAAATTGTGATTTCTTCCATATTCACACAAATAATTAAATACCCTTGGTATAACCCTACTTTCCATGTAGCTACTTGAATTTCCAGGTATCTCTTTGAAATCATAACTTTCGGCGCAGATTTTTTTTTAAACTTGTTTGTCACCCTGTGTTTCTTTTAAATCGTTTAATGCTTACATGACAACATTTTACACTACGCTTCTATGTATAGATTAAGAGCTTAATATGTTGCGCATAAATTACATTTGCTAACTGAACTCAAAAATGATCTGTTTTTTATAGCTTTTGTTCATATAAGTATATAAACTTAATGCAAGCTTTAGCGCCCGAAAGTATGTTATAGATACAAAAGCTGTTTATACATGTATAAATAATATGAAAGCGACTAAAGCAATAAACCTACATAAGTGCTGATGCCATGTTCACCATAATACGTACATATCTATATTCACTTACAACCACAATTTGATGACCACTGCGTCCAGATTTATGCTTTATTGGCTGACCTTAACCATTGCACACAATAAATTTACCATTTTTAATTATTCATCTTTTTTTTATATCTTTCCGCCATTTTGTGTTTTTATTTTTTATCAACAAAAGCATTGCTGTTGAAATGCGGTCAACTTTATAATATTTCATAGCATACTTTTTGGCGTGCAATTACATACAGATGCACAAGTATTTGCACATTATTTCACATGGCATACATTTGCACTTCGCTTCACTTAAACTCAACACTAAATCTGTGCGCTATTCAATAAATAAATAGTTTAGTAGTAAAAGTTTACGCTTCAGCGCGCTCGTGCACATGCCAATCGAAATTTGTTGAATGCGCCGCCAGCAAGTATGCAATGAAAATGTGAAAAGTGAAGTAATATTAACAAGCTGCCAAAACAAACTAGAAATGCAATATGAAATTACATTCGATAGCGCACAAATGGTTTTTTGTTATGAAATATTTATACCACTGTCGCTGCGGGTCAATACCCATTTTCAGTTTTCTCCAAATATGCACTCAAAGCAACCTATATTATATGTAGTTAACTGTGCAATCAATACATTGTGCTCGTGCCTCTCGCTTAAGGCAAAAGTTTCATTTAAAATTCAATGGCATACATTATTCTTTTTAACATTGCTCTAAAAACTTCAATTGCAACTGCTTGATCGCCTATTCGATATGACGCGGCAAGCGTGTAGTTTGCCAAAAAAGTTTGCCGTATTTTAGGCGCTTCACTGCAGCTGAAAGTGTGTGCTAGTGAAAAGTTATGCGGCTGTAAAGATTTCATGGGAAATGTGTTGGTACCAGTCGGCGCATTCAGCACAAGTAGCAGTGCATACTTTTTGGCGTAAGTAGCTGGGAGAAATTATTAACTTGTATAAAGTAGGCTTTAAGCAAACGAAAAAGTTTTTATGATTCGAAAATCACTAGAGGAGCTGAAGGTAGACTTTAGACTAATTTTGTTTTGTTGATCTTATAAGGGTTAATTTGTCATGTGAGTGTTATACATACTGAAATTGAGTAATCACTTTTTATATTTCACAAAATTTACAAAAACAAAATGCAAAAAGTAAAACAAATATAAAAAAAAGAATTAAAAAAGATGAGTAAATAAAAAAAAATTGAAAAAGATGACAATAAAAAAAATTACAAAAGATAAAAAATAAAAAAAAAAGAATTAAAAAAGATAAAAAAAACTAAAAATAAAAAAAGAATTAAAAATAAAAAAAGAATTAAAAAATAAAAAGAGAATTAAAAAATAAAAAAAGAATTAAAAAATAAAAAAGGAATTAAGAAATAAAAAAAGAATTAAAAAATAAAAAATGAAAAAAGAATTACAAAAGAGAAAAATAAAAAAAAGGAATACAAAAGATAAAAAATAAAAAAAAAAAATTAAAAAAGATAAAAAATAAAAAAAGAATTAAAAAATAAAAAAGAATTAAAAAATAAAAAAAGAATTATAAAATAAAAAGAATTAAAAAATAAAAAAAGAATTAAAAAATAAAAAAGGAATTAAGAAATAAAAAAGAATTAAAAAATAAAAAATGAAAAAAGAATTAAAAAATAAAAAATGAAAAAAGAATTAAAAAAAAAAAATAAAAATATTAAAAAAAAAAAATTAAAAAATAAAAAAGAATTAAAAAAAAGTAAATAAAAAAGATAAAAAAATAAAAAAAGAATTATAAAAATAAAAAAAAGAATTATAATAAAAAAAAAAACAATTAAAAAATAAAAAAAGGAGTAAAAAAATAATAAATAAAATAAAAAAATTATGAAGAAAATAAAAATAAAAAAAATAAATAATAAAGAAAATAAAAATAAAAAAAATAAATAAAACAATAAAGAAAATAAAAATTAAAAAATAAATAAAAGAATAAAGAAAATAAAAATAAAAAAAAAAAATAATGAAGAAAATAAAAAAAAATAATAAAAAAAGAACGAGTTTCGAGTTTTTCCCACAATAAAAAGTCTATCTTTTAATACAAACTTTTCCTAGACGCGTTTCAATCCTTACAGAGCACATTTTATTGGCGCATCTTCGAGAGTTTGTGTGACTTTAGAATTTCGGGTCAAAAACGTAGAAAACGAATACAAATTAACCCGACCTTTTTATAAGAGGGGGAATAGTACAAACAAACGAATGCACTTAGCAAAGCATACTTTCAGGCGCATGCAAATAACTCAAAACTTTTCAGAACTCTCTACCACTTCTACCAAGCCAAAACCAAATTACTTTTCAACCACATCTACCATTTTCTGCTTGCCAATAACTTTTTAATTCTCTTTTGAGAATGTTGCAAAATTTATGGGAACCGGAAAAAAGTCAAAAGCCAAATGTTGAGCACCAAACAGGTCCCGGTCGAGTGAACTACGTGCCATTTTATTCATACACTTTTGTCATGCAACATGTGCGCAATTTGCAAAACGTTTGCCACACAACGAAACAGAAAGTTAGGCGCTACAGCAGGCAAGAAAATATACAAATAAGGCAAGAGACAAGTAAAGAATGGGAAAACATGACAAAAAAAAATAGTAAAAGTAGGTAATTTCAAAATGGCATGAAAAAGGGAAGCACAATAAATGAACACAACGCAACGTTAACGGATGGCGTTGTCTGTGCCGTCATTCCGCCTAAAAGTAGACCAAACTAGTTTACATCAGGTAGTTTTCAGTGTGTGCTACTTTTCCTACGTTTTCCGCATCTTAAAACGAGTCGCGTCAATGCGTCTTCACTGTTGACTGGCTTGAGTTGTTTGTGCCGCATATTTTTCCCTTACTTCAAACGCCTGCTTGCATACTATTACTTTTCTTTTATTTGAGTTAATGACGTCAGCGATCTTATCACTATAACGTTTCTAGAGCAGACGTTTAAATAAAAAAAATATTATCTTACTCACTGGCTTTTGTATTGTCTGGACGCTATTAAGGCAATGCGCCTAAAAGTAGACAATCGAATGACGGCCAAGCAAATTTTTGCTTTCTTCAAGTTAAATCTTACTTAATTCTTTTGCACAACTATCATTTTCATTTCTATGTGCCTGCTCACTCGCAGCAAGCCAACTTTTTTTTTTTTTTTTTTTTTAACAAATTTAAAACTTTTCGCTTTCCTTTTGCTATTTCCGCGCCTAGTTTTCTTGCATTGTCTTGCGCGATCGTTGCTGTCTACTCATACTGCAGTATATGTAATTGAGAAAGTTTTGGGCTATTGAGTGTTAAAGCAGCGTACGATTAAGCGCTTAAAAGTTAAAAAATAAAGTATACTTTTAGGGTGTGGGAAAACTGGGTAGGTTGTTAGGAAACTGCTAAAGACAGGCTGCTTAAAAGTTGTTTTAATTGCCCTTGTTCTTATATACATGCAAACATATATGAAGAAGGGTAAATGTTGCGCGCGGAACAAAAATGAAATGTAATTAATGTTACAACAACAAAGCGGTCGTAGCACACCCACTCATCTATATAGCGTAGCCTAAAAGTATGTAAAACCAACTGCGGCGCCAAAAAGCTGCAAAGCATTGAAATCGGTTTGAGCAAAGTTAAACTTGGCAGTTAATTGATTATGTTTGCGCGTAAGAAAAATTCAAACAACCATGAATTTATAAAGTAAAAATGGGTATCATGACGCCTAAAAGTCGATAATACGATTAATTTTAAGTAATTAAAAGGGCAAGTGTTTACTCAGCTAAAAATGTTTGATAATTATAACCTGAGTGATAGTTAATTTACACAAAGAAAAACGGAAATGTTTACAAAAGCAGACTTGTCTAATTTTAGACAAACATAGCGCCTAAAAGTATGCAACGCCTCTGCTAAGGCGCTGTTATGATTAATGACCTTAATTATTATTTATGTAATTGATTAATGAATGGAATGAGGGTTGTAATTAATTAATTTTGGGCCGAAGCACTATACCTAGTTACATTGCAACAAAATATTGTAATTTTTGAATTCAATCGACCTTGTCGCCTAAAAGTATGTAATGTGCTCCTTGGGCACTAGGGATTTGTGTAGGGTTCTTTAGAGAGAAACTATACTAGCATGCTCTTTCTAAATTTTTTAACATTTTAAGCCGAATATATTGTTTAGCGCCTTAAAGTATGCACTGTTTTATTGTGGTATATTTTAAAGATTTACACAAATTTTGGGTAGTTTGAAAATATTTCTTTTTATTGAAAAAAACGTCTCATAAACTGATATTAGAACTTTTTTCACTATAAAACCATAGTTTAAAGGAGCCTGAAGTATGAAAGTATCTGAGTTTGGAGCAGACTTCAATTTTCTAGATGCTTGTGTCGCAGCGCCTAAAAGTATGGAATTGAAAACTCCTAAAAGTATGCAACTAAATTTACTCCAAGAAATTCTGCCATTTAATAGATTTTCAAGCGGTTTTGAGGAACAGGTAGATATGGATGAAAGAAAAACCATTTAGTTATAAAATCAACACCCAAAAGTATGCAGAGAAAATTCTTTATCTTTTTTTGTTTTTTTCATTTAAAAATCGCCATTTATTATTAAAAGGGGAGTTCACCATTGGCAACATGCAATAGTCAACTCGTTTCTATAATTTAGAAAACCAATTCTTATCTTGCTTTTCTACATCAAACGCCCTAAAGTATGCAATCAATTTGTAATTAAAAAACATTTCTGCCCATTAACACACTCTTGAAAGAAAGTTCAAAACTAAATTTCCAACAGCTCGAATTGCGTGTCAAATGCGCTTTACGTAAGCACAACAACGCAAACAAAAACTGTAAAAGTGACTACAAACTTTTTGCTGTGAACAAAAAAGAAAAAAAAAAGTAATAATCTTGCAGCAAAATAAAGTTTCAAGATATTTTTTCACACTTTCGCAAAACATTCGCGTGCACCACAGGCAAGTCACAAAGTAATGCGACTGCTAAATGTAAAGCGAAATATTTCAACAGCCGAAATGGCAAAAAAAAAAATCCTTTGAAATTTGAAAAAACAAAAAATTTAATTTCTTCTGCGCCTAGATGCATGCAGCAGTGTACGCATTCGCATATATGCAAACGTTTTTTTTTTCTGTGTGTGTATGCGTGTTGAACATTGCAAATAATTTTGTATTAGATGCTAGTATTTCCAATGTGCCAAAGCAGCACAAAAAATTGCTTACAAGTGTTGTTGTTGTTTGTTGTTGTTGTTATAGACTTGCATCAAACATGCTCGTGCTCTACACTTGCACCAAGAGCACCCACACTGCCAGCACATTTTTTTTGTTATTGTGTTGTTGTATTTTCGTTTATTTGTTGTTGTTGTTGCTACTACTCTTGTTGCACTTGCAGCTGTTATTTTTGTTGTTGCCCATGTTGTTTGGTATTCTAGTTATCGTGTTCTCTTGTCGTTGCGTTGCTGTGCTTGACTGTTGCGCGCACACACACACACCCACATGCACATAAACCAGATCCATCCCTGTAGGGAACTTACTACACGCATTTCTAGTAGTGATGATTTTTGCTTAAAAAAAAAAATGTTTTTGTAGACTTTTACGATTTGTGAGCTACGCTATTTCCATAAAGATCAAAATTTTGGTCTGGAAGACGTTTCAGTATCTCTGTAGAACTCTTCCTCTAGCAGCAAGCACTCCCAAGTTATTTATGTATCGGTGGAGACACGCTGCAACAGCTCTCACTCTCACTTTCAACTCTTTTACTCGTACTTAAGTATGTCCCTATAAAAGTTAGTTTCCATTCAACTAACTACAAACTAGTTACATATCAGTTAGCTTGTAACTAGTTGTTTTTTTCACATTCATAGCCACTTAAGCATTTGCTTTATTAAGTACTTGATCACAACAGCTCAAAGCTTACGAGTTGGTTGCAAAATTTCCGTTAGTGTTGTCAGCGGAGCCGTGCACTCACACACACTTAGTACTTGTTAGTGTATTGATTTTTCTACTCTTCTTGCCTCCCATGTTACAGTTTTGCGGAAGACTGTCAGCTGCATTTTATTTTTAATTTTCTACTCATATACAGTTTGGTAGTGTGAGTGTCTATGTGTTAGTGTGCGAAATTCGATGGAATTTCCAATTTTTGCTTGCTATTCTTAAATTTATATATTTCTTATCGGTTTGTACAACTGGCAGTTATTTTATTTCTTAAATATTTGAAATTGTTTTTTTTTAACTTATTCAGATAAAATCCCTTCAAGTCTGCCTACACTTAATGTCTTATCATTAATCACTTTTATTTGTCTACTATCGCTGGAAATAAATTTTTCCTAACTAGCACTGAAAATTTGCGAAAAACATACATATTCCGTGTACGAATTTCTTCAAGGCAAAACTCAACAAAATTCGCACACCAACAGTAGCATGAAATGTATAAAAATAGATTTATTACATTCATACGTGGCTTGGTTTAAGAAATTTTCTATAGCGAATATAATGAAAAAAAAAAAAGAATTACATTCCATTTTTTATCCGTGAAATCTCATTTCTCACCTTGTAAATTACGGAAATTAAAAATTGAAATTAGAAATGTTTGTTTAATATGAAGAAAACACTTTTTAGTGTTTTGTTTGCAATTGAAATACAATTTTCATAATGTTTAGATATAAATAATTAAAATTTGTTAAAAATTTAATATTTTTCGATGCAATAAGTTCGCAAAATAAATATTTTCAATATCTCTATTCCTCACTAGTCACAAACCTTTCATTAGTGAAAAATTTGCCTTTTATCATTTGTCAAAAAATTGTCAGAAATTTGTCACTAGTCAAAAGTTTGTCACTGGTCAAAAACTTGTGATTAGTCAAAAATTTACAAGATTTATGTCACTAGTTACAAACTTTTCATTAGTAAAATATTTGCCGTTTGTCTTGTTTAAAAAAAATTGTTTTTCGTCACAAATTTGTCACTAGTCAAAAGTTTGTCACTGGTAAAAAACTAACTAAGTCAAAAATTTACAATATTTCTATATGCTACTACTTACAAACATTAGTAAAAAGTGTGTCTTTGAATTTTTGAAAAATTTATCACTAGTCAAAAGTTTGTCATTATTCAAAAATTTACAAGATCTTTAATCTGCTACCAAACTTTGTCAAAAATTAGTCAAATAGTTAAAAAAAAGTTACGATATCGTATTTTTGTCTCTACCTAGCTTTTCATCATTAAAAAATTGGTCCTTAGTCAAATATTCGTCATTTGTCAAAAAATTGTAATTTGTCATAAATTTGTCACTAGTTAAAAATTTGTAACTTTGTGATCAGTCAAAAGTTTACTATATTTATTTGTGCCACTAGTTACAAACATTAGTAAACAATTTGTTTGTTGAGTTTTTCAAAAATTTATCACTAGTCAAAAGTTTGTCGTTAGACAAAAATTTAAAAATATTTATTCCTGTCCCAAACTTTGTCAAAAATTATTCAAATTGTTACAAAATTTACGATATCGTATCTTTTTATCAGTAAACAAATTGGTCATCAGTTAAATATTTCCAATTTGTCACGTGATCATTGGTCAAAAATTTATCATTGGGCAAAAAATTGTTTAGCAACATGTTTTTCAGAGTTTATTGATTTAACTGTTGTCATCATTTTGTTGGTTGCCTGTTATTTATAAATTTCTCCGTTTACAAGTTTCGGCTTTAATTTAATTTCCCAAAAAAAAAAAACCATTTTGAGTCAACACGATTTCCAATATCAAATGCTGCCTGAAGTTGTCTGTATCCAATCTTATCATATCTTATCTTTGTATTATATACTAGATACACACATGTATTCCATATCTATCCATCATATATTATATAGGTTAGCACATTATGACGTCAATAATTGTGTTATTAAGCAAATATTCAGCAAATATTATTTCTACAACAACAATACCAGGAAAATAACATTGTGTCGTCCATTAAGAGAGCGCTCATTTGGCAAAAACTGTATTTACGAGTATTCAGCTCGCCAACAGTCATCGAGTTATGAACTAAGCATTATTCACCATTAATTGGTACATTTCATAATTTGTTAATAGCAATTTGCTGTATCACGTGACATTCGCACAAACATATTCAATGTGATAAATACATATACGTAGAACCACCACTTACATGTGTTTTCCATATTGTACCAGCGATTCTTTTTTGTCGCATTGACTTTTCCAATTAGCGTTTGTATTTTTCTATTTGTTAACAATTTAATTGATAATGACAGAGCGCAAAATGTGAGCGCAGAATGTGGTGATGGGGTGGGTGGCTTTGACGACACGGACCAGGGACCTTAAAGCTGACCTTCATTAAAAAGTAAAGCAAATAAACGTTTAAATTTGACTTTCACTTCTGCAGCGGAAAGCTGGTTATTTAAAGAAATAAGAGTAGAGATTTTTGTTTAAAATTTTTAACTCTTGAAAAAATTAAAAATTAAATGATTTCAAACAAACATCACGCAAATATACAAAAGTTTTTATCTGCATTTTAGAACTTTGCAATTTTCAGAATTATTGTGGTCCCTGATAAAAACATGTTTGTTTGTTTACAAAACATTATTGCTGTGGGCAAAGGTGTAAATTATAAATTGTTAAGAATATAAGTCTATAATGTAGCACTTAGCATTCATTGTTGCGCTTATCTAATCTGTTCGCTTTTGTTGGCAGCGCTCAAATCAGGCGAATATCATGTTGCAATTAGGTGGAGAACATAGCGAAATGCACAAGACGCGAGTTCTTACGAGCTTAGTCAATTATTATTATTTTGGAGTTTGGAGGAAAAATTGATTAATTGATTAAAGTAGATTGATTAAAATATGTTTTTAAATTATTTTGTGTTTAATTTTTTGAAAATACATTTTTTTTAAATAATTTTTTTTAAACAAGTTTTTTTTAAATACATTTTTTTTTAAAATGCTTTTTTTTCTTTCTTTAGATACTGTTCTTAAATAGTTTTTTTAAATTGTGTTTTTTTTATTTTTCTATTTTTCGTTATTTTTAACAATTCATAGTTAGTTATTACTATTTTTAATTTTAAAGAAAAATTTATTAATTGATAAAAATCTGTGGATAAAATATATTTTCAAACAAAAATGTCTTTTTTTTTTTTATTTAAAATACATTTTATTTTTATTTTTTTAACTGTTTTTTTAATTGCTTATTTTTGTTATATTGGTTTTTGAATTGTTTATTTTTGTATCAATTCTTTGTTTTTTAATAAATTGTTTTTTTTTTTTTAATAAATTGGTTTTATTTAATAAATGGTTTTTTTTAATAAATTGTTTTTTTTTTAATAAATTGTTTTTTTTTTTATATTTTTAAAATGGTTTTTTTTTATATATGGGTGTTTCCACGGTCGCGAACAGTACGTTCGTACGCTTTTATGGGCCAAAAAACAAAGTAAACATAGGTTTTTTTTTTTTTTTTTTTTTGCTACTTCGATAGCATTTTGGAAGGTCAATTTTTGGTGTAAAAGGCAGGTTTGTTCGATTTTTAGTTTAGACTGTGGGGGAAATAAACATGTGGTCGCGAACGTACGCAAAATGGAAGTGACTTTTTTGTGCAACTGGAAAAATTCAAAACTCAGCGAAATGGAATGAATTTTTTCAAAATGGCTGATAACATATTGAAGTGGCATAAAGTGACTTTCTTTTCGTTTATTTCGCTTTAAAATATCTTCAGTACATTTTTATATATACGCTTAAATACCGGTCGCGAACGTACGGGTCGCGAACGTACGATTTTTCCATACACTTTCTTTTCCTATTTTCGGCATAATGTTTTACAAATTATGTGAATCGGAACACTTAATTCACAAGTTTAAATCTTATATGTTGTATTTATAAAGAAAGAAGATAGCATAAATTATTAGACTCTACTGAAATCCCGCGCTCACACCGAAAGACTCGAAAGTGGCTTGCATAACATAAAGTATACTCACTTTAATGTATGGTTGGAAAATTTATGAATAACTTCATTAAAATTATTTAAAACCCTATGATCCATTATTAACCATGCAAAAAAAGTATATTAACAACCTCTTTTTTCTTGCTTCAGTTTTTGGTAGGAAAAAATATATCAAAATGCAAAACGGTCGCGAACGTACGCAACTTTGAGAATTAAAAAAAAAGGTTTGGTAAACCCTTCAAGAGAAGTAGTTTTGGTTTTCAATTAAGTGCACTCAACCGGCTTTAGAAATGTAGTTCTATACATTTTCTTACACTCCTTGAGAAGTGGTAACAAAAAATGTATTTTTTTGGTCGCGAACGTACGATCCAGGCAGAGGTAAAAGTTTCAATAAAAATTTACAGTTAAGACATCGTCATTCACTCTTCTTTCATTTTGAGGGTCTTAACTGATATTCATGGGGGTATTTTGTTGCAAAAAAGGATCGCTAGTATAAGTCGAACATGTGAAAAAATTGAAAAGAAACAGGCCTCTAAAGCTGGCTGGAAATGAAAAAAAATTTTTTTCATGTTTCAAGCCAAATTTTTCATAAAAAAAATTTAAATCAACTTCCAAAGCTTCATATTTATAAAAATTTGGGTAATTTTGTATAACAGGGTTAAACAAGAATTTATTTTTATTAACATTTAAAATTTTTGCTCTGGTTGCCGATTCTACGGAAATGCTCATATTTAAAATTGTTTTCTTTTATATTTTTTTAAATTGTTTTTTTATTTTATTTTTTAAAATTGTTTTTTTTTTTTAATTTTTCAATTTTTGTTTTACATTTTTTTCAAATTGTTCATTTATTTGATTTTTTTAATTTTTAAAATTTTTTGTTATTATTTAAAAACCTTTTTTATTTTTTAACATGATTTTTAGACCTTTAATATTTTTTGGAATTTCAATAATTTTTCAGAATTTAAAAAAAATTTATTCAAAAATTAGTTTTAGTACCTTTCTATAAGCTTTTTTTTCTAAGTTTTTAACATCTTTTCACTTAGTTTTTGAATTTACAATTTTGATTTGTTTTTAAAAAAAATTGTCTTACTTTTACTACCATGTACTACTCCACTGAACTTCAGTACACTTTCGAAATTTAAAAAAAAAAAAAAAAAGAGTGCCTCTGCTTCTGGTAGCAATTTTACTCATACGCTTACACGCCTAAAAGTAGGCTAAGGTTAAGTTTAAAAGCATTTGAAAATATATGTCGTATTTACGAAATGGCAAAATATATGCCATTTCAAATCAAAGTGATGGGCAACACTCCTTGCATATTTATGTTTGTACACATTTGTATTTTTAGTTGATTTTGTACATATTGCTTAAATTTTACATACCATGCCACTAGGAATTATTACAGCCACACCAAGCTATACTTTGTTTAAAATTATTCCAGGCGAGTCTTTTTGTGTAATATTTTCTCAGAAAACAAAAAGTATTTTTTTTCTACCGCGTAAGTAGCTTCTAAGAGCATGGCAGTGGCAATGTTGGTCATGCCAGTTGAGTTCTTGGCGCATTTATGCCATTTATAACGCACACACACGTGCATAAAACCTACAAGTTTCAGTAAAAATAGGTACTGCTGGCTTGCCTACTTGGCCGCAAATATTTTGCCATTGCTACTGCGACTTATCTACACATTTTCCACTCGTTTTCTTCTTGTTGCGTATACGCCTAGGCATATCTTAGCTGTTTTTTGTTGTTTTTGTTCAGGCTTTTAATGGCTGCTCGACCACAAGCATTACTACACATACTACCACTTCTCTTTAGCAAACAGCAAAAATAGAAAAAGGCTGTAAAATTAAAAAACAAAAAAAAAACATTTCATATCTATTTACAAAACCAAGAAAAATAGTAAAAAAACAAAAGAACACAAGAAAACTGGGCACAGTTAAAACAAAGGCGCGCTTTGTAATAACAAAACATCTTACTTGCGTCTTCTATTGTTGTTGTGATATTTTTGTGACATTTTTGCAGTTGTATGAGTAAGTCCATAAGTTTACTCGCCCAGAAAATGGTCGTCAAGTCGCCGTGGTCGACGTCGTTTTTCACAAAGGTCAAGTTACACATTCTTCATGTACGTCCACTCAGGCAACTATGTCACTGCTTTGCTTTGAATTTGATTTTTCTTCACATAAAAACTTAGCACGCGTCTACTTTTTTCTATGTTAAGTGCTCGCTTATGCTGTCTAATGGTTTGTGTGCCCTTTTTCGTGTTTTTGTTTTTTCGCGCCTTGCAAGTGCACGCTAAGTAAGTGCTTTTCTTTGCATATGCATGTGTTTTGAAAATAACTGCTTACGATTTTTTACTATTGTAGTGTTTGGGAAAAGAACTTGCTAAAGATTTGAATCCATATTTCAAAAATTTGAAGTTCCATTTTGGCGCTAAAATTTTACAAGATGAACTGACTTAGAAAAATATTTTTGCGGTAAGCCGGTCTTAAAAATCTATATAGAAAACATACAAAATTTAATTTTGGAACTTTTATTTTTATATCTTTTTTTTTTAATTTTGGGGTTTTTAAATTTAAGATTTTTTTCATTAAAATTTTTTGAAAGTAAAATTTTTTCAATTAAATTCTTTTCAGTTATGAATTTTTTTAGTTTTGATTTTCTGATTGAAATTAAATTTTTAATGTTAGTAAATTTGTTTTTTTTTTCAATATTAAACTAACGCTGGGTATTTAATGTTCGGTTCACCCGAACTTGGACTTCCTTACTTGTTTTAAAAATGTTTTTTTTTTAATATTGAATTTGTTATTAATTTTGTTTTTTCACTAAAATTAAATTTGAAGTTTTTTAATTTTTTCTTCAATTTGATTTTATTTTTTTATTTTTTTTATTTTTTATTTTTGAATTTTTTAATTTTTTTTTTTAATATTTTTTATATATTTTTGCTTTTTTTAATATTTTTATATATTTTTGGTATATATTTTTATTTTTTTGTATATTTTATTTATTTATTTACTTTTTTATTCTTTTATTTTTTTATTTCTTAAAATTTTTTTTCCCCATTTTTTTCTTAAACTTTTTTTTATTTTTCCTGTTTCTTGAAATATTTTAATTTTTCTTTTATTTTTTTTTTATTTTTGTTGAAATATTTTTATCATAATTTTTATTTTTCTTGAAATATTTTTGTTTTTCTTGAGATATTTTTATTTTTATTGAACTATTTTTATTTATCTAGAAATATTTTTATTTTTCTTGAAACTTTTTTACTTTTCTTGAAACTTTTCATTTTTCTTGACATGTTTCTTGAAATTATTTTTTTTTTACAATTTTTCTCTTAAAATTTAGCTATTTAGCAATTTTTTGTGAAACGTTTAATGTAGATAATATTGATATGGAAAATAATTAATTAATTACTTTGAATCATTCCATTCAATGAGTCATATGTGACTGACGCTTCTCGCCTCCACGCTTCCCTACACAACCAAGCTCACCTAAATTTTTTTTCCAGATTTCCAATTTGCTTTTGCAATGTCATTTAGAGTACAAATCGTCGCTACCGACGAAGAAAGGCGCATTCAAAAAATTGTCAACGAAAAAAGGCGCATTAAAAATATTGCGGGAAATAAGGACGCATTAAAAAATATTTTGACGAAAAAAGGCGCATTAAAAAATATTTTGACGAAAAAAGGCGCATTAAAAAATATTTTGACGAAAAAAGGCGCATTCAAAAATATTTTGACGAAAAAAGGCGCATTCAAAAATATTTTGACGAAAAAAGGCGCATTCAAAAATATTTTGACGAAAAAAGGCGCATTCAAAAATATTTTGACGAAAAAAGGCGCACTGTATACATTTACAGTAAGCTTCACAAGGGATTTGGTGCTGGATTGAAAAAAATTGGGCCAGCAAAAGCTAGGAAAATACTAAGCAGGCCCTGCATTTTAAAAGATAAGCAGGTGCAAGCTGGAAAAATTTAGGTAGGACTATTACAGGTAAATAATAGTGGCAAAACTAGGTATGCCCCTCGCATAACAATAAAACAAATAGTCGTTTGCAGTAAAGAATACATTTTATTCATTGTATTTAAACTATTTCAACAATTTTAGTAACGAAAAAGTATTAAATTTTAAATTAAATTTTTTTAAAAGAATATTTAATGATTAAGTTTGGTGTTTAACACGCATATACCCACAAATGTCAGAAATTTAAATAATAATAATAATAATAGTAAAAGAAATTATACTCAATGTCCTGGTTTTGATTTTTTCTGATACTGTTACTCTATAATATCTAAATAAAAATCTCTATGTTCCAGGGGAATCCAATGTTTATCCACCATTGTCTTCAAATCTTTGATTTTATGATCGCTTAGGTTGAGCTTTTTTCTATAGGCAGGATTTAGCTCAAAAGTTCTGAGAATATCCGTATATTCCACATCTTTTTTAAAAATTTTTGTAGGTACTTCTTTAGACTCAAAGTCATCATATTTGACCCGCAAAAGCTTTGGATCGAAGGGATCATAAATCAGTTCTTTTATTTTTTGTGTATGTAGTAACTTCCAGTTAAATAATGCCGCTATTGGCGAGAAATCCATTATTTCGTCTTGCCTCACATGTCTAACCTCATACGGGTTTGTGACCTTTGCTGACTTTATCAATTCACCCCATTGAGCTTGCGTAAATATGCACTCCTTCCTACATTTCTGCTCTATTGTTGAATGTATAGAGTCCCCTGCAGAAAATGTGTGCCCAGGCTCAAGAAACCTATTGAATATATAAAAAGTTACGTGATATAAAACAAGATCGCTAAATCAGGTAATAGTCGAGGAAATGGGTATAAGCTAGCCGTACAAATATCTTTTTGTATGATAGATTTTCTTACCTTTGAATTATTTTAACTTTGAACTGAGATGATGCCATTAAATTCATTGTAAAAACGTTCATGTTTTTGTTTTGCCCTGCACAATTATCACTAAAGGTGATAATTTCTGTTACACTTGGGTTGTCTATCAATATGCGTTTGTAATAATCGTATAGATATGATGCTATTTCATTTGAGCCTTTATCTCCAACGGTCTCGTTCCACAAGTTACATATACCTTTTTTTGATTTGAATTCATACACAGTAAAATTCCATATGTTTAATTTGGATAGGTAGTACATTGGTCCTACAGTGTCCTTAGGAGTGGTAAGATTTTTTTGTAAATCGTAATTTATTACATGTTTACTTTCATCGCTTGCACTGCAGGCTTCTTTTATTAAAACTCTGCCAATGCGTTTATTTTTAGAATGTAGCTCATACTCATCTCTTTTGGCCTCTTTGATGTCCTCAGGTGAGTTTTTATAGGCCTCGCATTTTTCACATCTATGATATTTTAAAATGTGTAAATTTTATTATTGTTCATTTACATAACTTATAACATAAATTAATAACTATTATCTAATAACTAATAAATATGAATAACTTAAGTCCGAGTTACATAAAAGATGCAAGTTAGCCTAACCTAACATATGTATTTCGGCCTTAAGAATAATTTATTGGATTAGTAAAGAACCTTACCTGTCTTTTCTGGGAGAATAAAAACCAATATTATATTCACTCTGAAAGATATCTCTATAAAAATGCAAAGAAAGATCAAGGGTGATTTCGTTTTCTCTAAGTATTGTTGTTAGCATTCTCCACATTTTTGAAATATTCAACCCCGTCTCCATTAAGTATTTTACTTTAGAGGTTTCCCGACAATAATGGGAGTCAACTGTTGGGAAGCTTTCAATATGCGCTTTAACTAATAGTTTCGCTTCTTCCGGATATTTATGAGGCCTATTTTTGTGCTTTCCTCTTCGATCATGAGACAGTATTCCGGTTGGCACACTTTCCTTGAATTTTTTTCTTGCCGTTCGCAAGCGTTTTTCGGAAATATCTTAAGCAGTAAATTAATGATTGATAAAGGTTACAAAAAGCTCAATGGTGATTTAAAAAAGCTTGTGATGACCTGCATTAATGTAATAAAGTTAACCTACACCCTCTCATCTAAAATGAATTTGAAACAGTTTTTTTGACATCCCTAGTAGTCGCCCAAATAAATTTTGCATCATACCTTTGACATTTATAGTTGAATTTTGAAGTGTTATACAAACATTTTTTGTCTCGAAGAGGGCTTTTTCCTGCCAACGTTCATTAATATTACGTGCTCCATTATGGTACTTAGCCGTTACTGTTATTAGGGCGGTACGTTATGGTGGTAGCAACTGAGTTTCGGTGGGAAAGGACATGAAGTCGATGAACTTCCGTAGAAAAAACCCCTTTCTTGAGAAAAAACATTGGTGTAACACACTTTAAAATCCGACATCAGATGCCAAAGATATGAAGAAAAATTTATTTGTGCGACTACTAAGGTTGTCTACAATTTTATAACTTTTTTTAATTTTACAAAGACCCTTATGAGGGGGTTTACAGGGAACTTTATTTTTTCGATTCGATCTAATATATGTACCTCGTACGCTGGCATGATTAAAGTCTTATTACTGGCCTGATTAAATTCAAATATAGTCTTTTGGTATTCTGGCTGTTAGAGTTTCCAGATAACAATGGAAACATTCTTTTAATATAATTATCTAATAATTTTTTCAGGCAGAATGCCAAAATACTTTTAATTACTTGTAACCAGCCTGGGAATAAGACTGTATCCAAACCAGAATAGGGAGAAAAATATAACTATTATAAATATATAGTACTTACCTAATGTATCCAGGAACATTTTTCTACACACTTTTTTGAAATTGCCATGCTCATCGGTCGGCAGTTTAAATGAGGACCTTTTGCTTTTCTTTTTAATATCGGAATATTCGGTATCCTCGTCGGTGCTATCTGAAAATTCCTCATTATCCCTCGACCAATTGATCACGCAACTCCACTGCTCCTGCGCACTTTCGATTTTCCAGTAAAGGTCATGTGCGTATTGCCTTTGACTACAACTAATACGTTTATGGCATGACAAATAGCACTTCGCGTCACAACCGTAGCGCACACATCTTGGAAGAATTAGTTTTCCCTTTCTCCCGATTCCAAAACTTCCACATACACGAGCTTTTTTCGCTAACGCATCTGCATCTAAATTTTTCGGTCGTTTTCGAACACTTTTATTTTGAACTCGGGCACTTTGAACGCGCGCAATTTTTTTTCTGCATACAGTTAGTTTCACTTTCTCTAAGGCTTCGAGGAAACCACAATTTTGTGGTTCCAATTCATAATAAACTTCATCTTCCATTTCCCGAACGGTAAATTTTTTTCTTCCGATACACAATTTTTCTTCAACTGAAAAATTACACATGTACATACATGTGCAAATAATGCGATGCCAACATAGGTTCAGTTATTCAATGTGACTACAGTTAAAGTTGACTACAGTTTAACCATATAAAAGTGGCAGAGTTAAATGTAGTCAACTTTAAGTGTAAAATTAAACTTCCACTGAAAAACCGGGATATTTTATTCATAGGGATGATTCTTAAAAACCAAATGATAAATTTTTCCTAGTTTTGACAGAGCCATAGTTAAAATATTGTGCACAAATTTTAATTCCGGTTGGAAACGGTTAACTCGTGCCGCACAGACTTCACTATGACTTGTCACTATGAAGAGTCCAAAAAATAATGTACATTTTTAAATTATTTTATACCCAAAATCGACAGGACTACAGTTGAAGATATCACGTGTAAAATTAGGTTCCAATTGAAGACAGTTAATGCGTGTCGCACGGAAGTCCACTACCCTATGACATGTGGTATCTTCGGCTACAGTCTTATAGACTCTGGGTATTAATATAAATAATACATATTTTACTTTTTTGACTCTTCTTGAGAGAATCTAAACTTTGGGCTTAGTGTGACACGGGTTTAGTTTCTCTAATCGGCATCAAAATTTGCGGACGGTGTTTTAAATCTTGAGGCTAACTACTTATTGAGTGAGTGACCGTCCTAGTACCCATTATATATATGTATTTTTATTTAGTATTTCGTTTTTTGAATAACTTATAATGCAGCTAGTTATCGAAGCGCGTCTTTCTTTCCTAAAAAATATTTTAAAGCGCCTTTCTTTCTTAAACATTATTTTAATGCGCCTTTCTTTCTTAAAAATTATTTTAATGCGCCTTTCTTTCTTAAACATTATTTTAATGCGCCTTTCTTTCTTAAAAATTATTTTAATGCGTCTTTCTTTCTCAAAATATTTATAATGCGTCTTTCTTCAAACAAAAAAAAGTTTGCGCCTTTCTTCGTCGACAAACAGCTTTGCGCCCTTTTTCGTCGATAGGAACGAAATACAGAAGGGATATTTCTAAAATTAAAAATCGATGCTAAATTACTTTTGCTAGACGCAAAAATAAAAATAAAATATCTAAACGTATTTATCTTTGGGTGTGTATCTATTTTTGGGCGGCACGGCTACATCGAAGCAATAAGTGAAAGAGGAAATTATGTTTGTATATTTTTAGTGCGAGAAAACTGTAATACAGAATGTTCGTATGTTTGTGCATGTGTATTTAAATATAAAAACATCTGTGGATTTTTCACATTTTGGGTAACTAAAAATAAAATACTTCCACGAGGTGGCCATTGACTGGAAAGGGATATTGGAATATTGGTAATTGATTTTCAAATTTAATTAGAAGAGGGAGAAATTTCAATGGGAAATGTTTGAAAATGGAATATTTAAGGCAATAAGTGAAAGATACCGGTTACTGCAAAACTGATATGTTGTCTTAATTACCCTTAACCGATCTTGAAGCAAGCGGCCCTAAGTGTATGTGACATTGGTATCCACTTAATTAAAATAATTTATTCGTAGCGCTCAACTCGAGGAAAGCATGCAGAAACTTTTATATCGACAGAAACACTCTTATGCACATATTCACAACATACGAAAAACCTTCTGCCACATAAACACACAAAAAAGTATAGTTCAGTACATCATTTCAAAAAAAGTTCATTTTTAGCCTTCATTTGTCTGCACAAGCCATTGACCTCTTTTATGTTTCGCCTCTTTCACTCCAATTGTCCCTAAATTTTTGCGCTAAGCATATGCCGACAGCATATTTGTTTCATAATTTTGTTTTTTTTTTGTTTCCTTTTTCTCTTGTTTGTCAATGTATGTGTTTGCAAATATTTAGCTTTTGAGCAATTTTCGACAGATTTTTCAGCGCATTTTTTTCAAAATAGAGCTTTCATCGCATCGTTCTGTGATAACAGAAATCTGTTGGTTTGTATGTACATGTACGTTCTTCTTTGTTTTGACAAGTGTATAAACAAAATTAGAAAATGTAGAAAACGAAAAAAAAAAAAAAAATAGAAGATGCATTAAAAATATAAAATTTAATTACAGAGGGGAAATTGAAATTTGGAAACTAAAACCGCAAATATACGCAATTAAAAAAAGATATGTATGTAAATGGACACAGAAAATAGTAATTATTGAAAAATCATATAATAAAAATAAATAGAACTAACTATAGAAAAGTACTAAATGAATTAATAAAAAACAAATATAAAAAAGTAATAAAAAAAACAAATTAGTAAAAAAATTAACGGAAAACATTAATAAAAAAGCTTAGAAAACGAATAACAAAAAAATATAATAAAAAATATAATAAAAAAATATAATAAAAAAATATAATAAAAAAATATAATAAAAAAATATAACAAAAAAATATAATAAAAAAATATAATAAAAAAATATAATAAAAAAATATATTATTAAAAAAATATAATAAAAAAATATAATAAAAAAATATAATAAAAAAATATAATAAAAAAATATAATACAAAAATATAATAAAAACATATAATAAAAAAATATAATAAAAAAATATAATAAAAAAATATAATAAAACAATATAATTAAAAAAGTAATAAAAAATATAATTAAAAAAGTAATAAAAAAATAAAAAAAATAATAACAAATAATAAAAAAAAAAATTAAAAAAGTAATAAAAATATATAATAAAAAAAAAAAATAAAAAAATATAATTAAAAAAGTAATAAAAAATATAATAAAAAAAATAATAAAGAAAGTTATAAAAAATAATAATAAAAAAACAAAGACAAAAATAGAAATAAAAAAATTAGAGTAGAAACGCATTTCCTACTACTTTTGTACCTGATATTCAGGAACTGTGGGTAAAACTTTTCTTCGAATTTTAATAAACAACCCCCCTTCCCAAAATCCTGGATCCGCCACTGTCTGACAGCTTAACTCTGGAGGTTCAAACTCTTTGCGAGTGAGCTGAGGAAAAAACAACAAATGTGAAGTAAAAAGAAACAAGCCAACACTTGAGTGGCATAATCCGTTATAATATGATTAACAGATACTTTACGGTCGACGTTTTTGACAAATGTTTTAAAGCTATTTAAATACACTAATGTTTGTGTTATATTTGCTTGGCCTACTGTTTACCTGTATGTTCTTATTTTAAGGCGTTTAATCTGCGCCAACTAAAATATACTAAAAAAGTAAAATTTTTACAAAAAAAAAAAAAAAAAACAAATCAACATGTAAAACCTACCTCAATTAATTTTTACTTACAGCGCGTATAACTACTTCTGAATAGCGTTTCGTCGTAGTGTTGTCGTACTCTCGTGTATTGTGCCACTCATTTGGTATTATGTTATTTGAAAGCTTGCAAACGTAAAATACTTTTAGGATTAAGAGTATTGCGACACCTTTTTGTGCGTTGACAGGCAGCCGCTTTTTGTGAATGGCTTTAATTAGCGCTAGTCTACTAATGTTAAAATAATTTTAAATACATTACAGCCTTTAATTCCATGTGTAGTTTTTGTTTTGCTTGTCATTGTCGAATAAGTATATAAAGCATACTTTTAGGCGCATGCCATATGTTGTCTATTTTTAGCTTAAACATATGCGATGTGATACCCAACTTTTTTTTCTTTTACAGACAGCACATTTTAATGGCTTATTTTTGGGTGTTTTCCATGCACTCTTTATCTCTATTTTCTCTTTCTATTTGTCACCTTCTTACTATTCACTATTTATAACAATAATTTCTACGCAATTTAATTATCAAAAAAAAAAAAGAAATAGGGAGCAGCCAAAGTCAGTACACTTGTCATATGCCGACGCGTAAGTAAAACATTTTTGCATACTTTTAGGCGTCAAATATAAGATTATATGAATATATGTGGCGCAAATATCTCATCGAGTTGACTTCCTTTTATGTTTATCCTTGCTGTTTTTTTTTGTTTGCAAAAATGTGCTGCAGACACGTAATTTGTTTTAATTATTTCAAATGTGGCATAGTTTTAGGCTTGCACATTGCGTAATTACACATTGAAAATGTGAGTGGTTTGTAAATTATAAACATCATGTTTGTATTTATATATCTAGTCGTATAGTTTAATGGTGTCAAAAGTGCGTAATGCTGACGTGTTTTTTTTTTGTAAGTAATGTTTTCCGCTCAATTAAAAGATTAGTGCGTCGCATTGATGGGAATTGCGCGTGACATACTTTTAGGCGTTAGTGCGTAGTGGATGCGTATGTTTGGAAAATATGTTTGCTTAGCAAGTGGACGGAATGTGTATGTATTTCCTCTGAGATCATTATCTGAATTAAAGATAGTCTACTTATGTACATGTCAGCAATGAATCTGATAAAGAAATATATAAAAAAAAAATTATTTGAATTTCTATTAAATAAAACAGATTGCTATGCATTAATTAAAAAAAAACTAATAAAAAGTAATTCAATAAGTGCAAAATAATAACAAATTTAAAGTAAAACAAATTAAAAAGAAAATTTGAAAAGAAAAAAAAAAATTTAAGTGAAATTAAAAAAAAAAAATAAAAGAGGAATTATAAAAAAATTAAAAGAATAAGTTCAAATAAAAAGTAAAAAAAAAAATTTAAAAATATTTTAAAAAAATTAAAAAAGTAATAAAAAACTGAATACAATTAAAAAAATTTAGAAAACTAAAATAAAAAATTTTCAACTTTAAACAATTAAAAACCTAAAAATACTTAAAATTAAAATAATTAAAGAGAGTAATTTTAAAATTTAAAGCAACTTATAAAAAATTTTAAATAAAAGAAAGAAAAGAATTAAAGAAAAATTTTTAAATTTAAAAAAAATCTAAAATTAAAAGGAACATTTTAAAATTAATTGAAAAATTTTAAAGTTTAAAAAGAAAAAAAAAATTATTAAGTTTCAACAAAACTTTTAAAAACATTTTCCAATTTAAAAAAAATATTGAAATATCGATACATTTAAAAAAAATATATAAAGAAAAGAAGCTTAAAAATGTAAAATATTTAAAAAGGTGAAAATCTAGAGGAAGTAAAATTAAAAAAAAAAAAATTAAATTAGAAAAAAGTGAAAAAAAATATAAAATTAAAAAAAAAGTATATGAAAAAAAATAAGTAATTAAAAAAATAAAGAAACTTTTTCCTTTTCACACCCTTTTATTACCTGACGTCTTTTGCAATTTTAATTTTTTACTCTTCATAATACCCAGCTGCTATCGCTTACTTTCACTTGTGATACCATTTCTTTTTTTATGCGCTAGTATTCACTTTCAGCGCAAACGACAAGCTGTTGCAACGCATTTAATTTTCATTTATTGCACACTTCAGTGGTTGTAAAAACGTCCCACAGTTTGAGCTGATCTTTTTTTGATGCCGCATGTTTGCAATCATTTTCATTTACTCACATTTTCGATTTTCGTTGCATTCAAAACCCAAGCGGATGCAGCAACCCTTTTTATCAATCGTTCTTGTCTTCCACTTGCCCGTTGCCTTCTCTTCCACGCAATGAATACATGCTTCTGCGCTTTCAAGAACTCAACGCCTTTCAACAATCTTCAAATCTACCATATTTGCATATCTCTAGGCGCATTCATACATCGTTGCATCATGCCATTGATTTTGAGAGGGGTTCAAAAAAAAAATATTAAAAAAGCTCTTTTCAAGTTGATGTGTGTGGGAAAATAAGTATTATTCAAAATCTATGTGGGTTTTTATGTCAACTGAAACGTATTGAAAACTGCTACTACCTATTTTCGATTGCATACTTAACGGGTGTATTTGTACGTCATTTGAATTTGGTTTCGGCAAATATGTGGGCTTGGCGTATTTATATTAAGCTTGAAAAGTGTAATCCTTATGGGGCGTTTCATATAAAATTCACTAAACATATGTATGGGTGTACAAATGCTGGCTGTTTGGTTGTCATCAAGATTTCGTAGCATACATTTGGGCGTTACAAAGGCCTGATTTAACATGTCACACAGCTGTTAACATTGAATTGTTGTTAAATTGCATATTACATAGTGCAGTGTGGTCAAAAGTTTTTAGAACTTAATTTGCCAGTTCTGGGAAAATTTAAATTTGAAATACGTTACGCGCTTTTAGACGCACAGCATAAGTTTAACTACAAATTTGTTTGTTGCTAATTGAAATCAAAACTTCAGTAAATATTCTGCACAGTGAAATAGAGTTTTCCAAGGTCGACAAAACCACATTAACATATGGAGAAATAAATTTTACGCTATTTAATGGGTCAAGCGACAGTGTCGATAACAATCTTTGCACGCCTCAACAAAATTTTCTAGCATAACAACAAAGTAAAAAAAATATATATGTAAATATAAGTTTTTTGTACTCTTTATTACATACTCAGTACTTATTTTTATTGTCCTTCTAAAATTAATAGTTTTATCTGCAAAAAAAGAAATAAAAAAAAAAAACAATTTGTCAAGATACAATACAAACCCTTTAACGCTTTTGTTCGCAGCGTTATTGTCCAGTTGTGCGTTTGTTGTAGTGCAGCACAACTAAGCCTACCAGAAGACGCCCTTTCGTTCGTGACATTATTAGTTAAGCTTTGTAGCACATACACACATAAACACAAGCACATAGAGTGCACCAGAATATATTTAGAAAACCACACAATTTTTGTTGTGTTATCTAATGCGCTCTCTTATTATGTCACATTTTCTTTTCCCAGCCCTTTGGTTTGACAAAATTGATCTGAAAGATGAAAATACAAAGAAAAAATACAAAAGAAAGCAAAATTAAAAGAAAGAAGAAATAAAGTACGACATTAAATAAAAAAAAATAATATAAATTATGGAGAAATAAAAAAATAAAATAAAAAATTATGGAGAAATAACAAAATAAAATAAAAAATTATGGAGAAATAACAATATAATTTAAAAAATTATGGAGAATAAAAATAAAAATAATAAATTATGGGAAAACAAAAAATTATGGATAAACAAAAAATAAATTAAAAATTTATGAAGAAGTAAAAAATGAAATCAAAAATTATGAAGAAATAAAGAAAAAATTATGAAAAAAAAAAAATAAGTTATGGAAAAATAAAAAACTATGGATAAATAAAAAATAAATTAAAAATTTATGAAGAAATAAGAAATAAAATTAAAAATTATGGAGAATTAAAAAAAAAAACAAAAAACTATGGAGAAATAAACAAATAAAATAAAAAATTATGGAGAAATAAAAAATAAATAAATTATGGAAAAATAAAAAATTATGGATAAATAAAAAATAAAATAAAAAACTATGGTTAAATAAAAAATAAAATAAAAAATTATGGAGAAATAAAAAAATATGGAGAAATAAAAAATAAAATATAATAAAAATATAATAAAAAAAATGATAAAAACTTTAAAATAAATTTAATAAATAATAATAAAACTTTATAAATAATAGTAATATTTTATAAATAATAATATTTTATAAATAATAATATTTTATAAATAATAATAATATTTTATATATAATAATATATAAAAGAAATAATAAAAAATATTTAAAAGAAATAAAAAAGATTTTGAAAGGAATAATAAAAAATAATAAAGAAATTGAAAAATAATAATAATAAAAAATCCATCATGATACCAAGTCTCACCGTCAGATGGCGCTGTTGGTTCATGAATTGGTAAAAAGTTGATTGAACAGGGCGTTTAGAAGGCAAAAAACCCAGCGTATTGTTAGCTTAATAGTTAGTGATGAGTGAAGTTAGCAACTTCCGAAATGGATCTATAAGAAAAGCTATGACGGTTGTCTCTAAATTTTTCCTGTTCAATTCAACAAAAACTTTTAATAATTAATAAAAAATTATTAAGAAATCCCAAAGCAACAATAATTTTTCGCTGCAGAAAAAATTATTAATAGGTCTATAGCTCGTACCAAACCAGGATAACAATAATAAAAAATAATAATAAAAAAAAGAAAAAAGAAAATATAATTTTATGAAAAAATATTTAGCAAATAATAAAAATATACCAAAAAGATAAAAAAGTTAATAAACGGAGCAGGAAACAAAAAAGGTATTTAAAAAAAAGTCGAAACAAATCATACAAATAACTAAGAGGACTAATAACAATTCTTAAACTAAACAAAAAAAAAAAAACATTGCACGTACTTAAAAGTATCAATTTGCAAAGATTTTTTTTATAATGAAGATGAAAAAAAAAATTATATACTAATAGCTGGACCTAAAAAAAATTTAAAAAACACATTTTTAAATAATACAAAAAATAATATTATATAAAAAATTCACACATTTAAAAAGAAATATCTCTAAAGAATCCAGCGCATTCAAACAATTGCAGACAGTCCTACGCCCCATACTTAGTTTATCTCCATTAACATGCATGCTAATTATCGGCTTATGCAGCAAAGTCTGTCATTCATTTGTTGAGTGCGGTGTGCGGATTTCCTTTGAACGAAGCTAATTTTTTTCAGTTTGAATCATCGGTCGCGGTGCAGTGAAATAACGCCCAAGGAAATAACGCCCATGGGCCTTATTTCCTTTTTAAATGGAAATATCGCCCATCTGCAAAAAGAAATAAAGCCCATGGCTCTTATTTCCTTTTTAAAAGAGAAATAACGCCCATAGGATTTTACGCGAGTAGCACGAACTGTTGATTAGCATTTTTTTCACAAATTACCCTGTGAGAAAAGAGTGGGAAACGTGGCACGCGGAAGGACATCACCGTGGCGGTAGCCACGGCTATGGCACACACCCGGAGTTGGAATGGCGTAGCCCAGGGTTATTTTTTAAAGCGCGGCCGAAGGCCGCCTACGCGGAAAGGTGTCCTGCACATAAAAAACGTGGATGGGGCCCCGAATTGGGGATCTCACCCGGGTCAATTTTCGGTTTTTCACTAATAACTTTTCACAGAAACAAAATATTGCTTTTCCCCCTTCGGATTATTGTTACGGAGGCCCGATCCACGATTTTTAAGTGCAGAACACCTTTCCGCGTAGGCGGCCTTCGGCCGCGCTTTAAAAAATAACCCTGGGCTACGCCATTCCAACTCCGGGTGTGTGCCATAGCCGTGGCTACCGCCACGGTGATGTCCTTCCGCGTGCCACGTTTCCCACTTTGGCTAACGTGAAATTTGTGTGTAACTATTCAATAAAATACAAAAAGAATTAGAATATTATTGTTTCATTAAAAAAAATGAGAGAGCAATAAGGCCTTTAAGACTTTATTTCTCTTTCGAAGTGTAATAAAGCCTTTTTTGAAATAAAAGCCTTATTTCACTTTCAATAGTGTAATAAGGCCTTAAAGGGCTTATGTCACAAGGCGCTGTTGCACCCCGCCTTATAAAAACATAACAAATATGCTAAAATTTATTGAAATAAAGAAAACCATATACTTAATTCTTGAATCAGCTTGTTTTAATTCGTTTTTAACGTCCGTGGGCTTTATTTCTCTTCGAAAAAGGAAATAACACCCATCAGCAAAAGGTGATAACACCCATGGGTTTTATTTCCTTTTTAAAAAGGAAATAAGGCCCATGGGCGTAATTTCCTTTTTGAGTGGGAAATAATGCCCATGGGCGTTATTTCCTTGGGCGTTATTTCACTGCACCATCGGTCGCCTGCTTGTTTTGCGATGCGGCAATCGTTAACGTCTGTTTGTCTTCCATCAATTTGCAATCTATTTCAATCGCAAACATTACATTGTATCGTGCAATACGTATTCCTTTCTGCTATTGAAATCAATTAACTTTGATAATCAATCGCTGGCCGCCTACCAAACAGAGACCTTACGCCGATTCATATTTTCGCCCTCACTCAGCAACCCATGTGGGAGGTATTGCTCGTCAATGGTTGGTGGGTTGGCATTGAGTGTTTACTTGGCCAGCTATCGCCCACCTGTTATAGTTTACTTGGTTGTGCTCTGTTTGTATCTATGGCTTTTTATAATTTTTTTTGTGTCCACTTAATCTTATATACTTTGGTTTCTTTATTTTTCGTTTATCTTGTCGCACTTGCACTTTGTTTATAGGGTTGTCGTGGGTGTATAAAAGGGTGCTTTCAGGCTTGCTGAGTAATCTACATCGTTGGTGCGTGCTTGTGCAATCTCTTTTCCATTTTTATGTTTGCCAACGTTCTTCTTTGTTTTACGTATCTCACCCTTTTTTACTACTATACCAACTCAGCTTTTTTTCCATCGAAATGCGATAGTGCATTGTTCTCAATTTCGAGTGATTTTGCAAAGCACTTAGTAATTGATTTCTTTAATAGTTTTTTTATTTTTACTTTTATTGAACCTTCGTTTATTTCTTTACTTTGTTTTAGCCGATACTTTGTTTCTGCGATTTGAAAAGTAGTAAGAAAAAAGCGCGAAAATAAGACGTTATCTAGCTTCTACATTGCCTTTCTAAGGTATCGTTTTACTCGAGTTTCTTTTGAAAGTAATCGAACTGTAAATATTTAAATTGGAAATAGTTTTTATTTATTGCACTGAAGTTGTTTGTGTAGAAATAAAAAATAGTTAGTAAACTTCGTTCAACTGGCTGAAATCGCGTAGGCGGCTAAAAAATCAATCAACCATGAAAGAGGAGTGATTAAACTAAAAAGTAGAGAAAGTTCCAAATGGAAACCACATTAAATTCAAATAATCACAAATATTAAAAAAGTTATTGATAAAAACTTACAAGAAATGGAAAATGTCGGTAAGAAGGAAAAGTGAAAAACCAAATAAAAGAAAAATAAAGCATATAAAAATTAAGGAGAAGAAAAAATAAACAAAATAAGAGAAGTCCACAAAGTAAATAAAGATGACAAGTTAAAAAACGAATGAAGAACTAAAAAAATAAAATAGATATAAAAAAATAAATTAAAATATATTAAAATATATCAAAAAATAAAAAAAATATTGGAATAGGATATATTAAATATACAAAAATATTAAAAAAGAAAAAATGAAAGTATATAAAAATATATAAACTTGTATAAAAATATGTATAGAATATGTATAAAAGTATAAAAACATATGTATATAAAAATATATAAAAAATATGTATAGAAAATATAAAATATGTAAAATAAAAATATAAAATATGTAAAAAAAATATAAAATATGTTAAAATAATATAAAATACGAATAAAAAATATAAAAAATGTATTGAAAATATAAAAAATGTATTAATAATATAAAAAATATATAAAAATATATAAAAATATTAAAAATATATAAAAATATTAAAAATATATAAAAATATAAAAAATATATAAAAATATAAAAAATATATAAAAATATAAAAAATATATAAAAATATAAAACATATATAAAAATATATAAAAATATAAAATTGTTATTGGTTTTAATGGTCTGCTTAATTTTTACATACATATTTGCAAATTTTAATGAGCTCAAGACCGTTTATAATAATTCTTAGTCAATTATTATTGTTTTTGAACTTAGGAAAAATTGGTAAGTAGATAAAAATTACAAAGATACGTACAGCGATGGACGGGATGACATGTTTCAAAGTGTCCAACTTATCATCAGACCCCTTTTTCGGGCACTGGGATACGAACCCACGTGCCTGCATCAAAGCTGCTGTTAGAAAGCTCTAACCGCTAAGCTAAGATGCCCTGTAGCGTACCGATGCAATTTTACCTACATATTAATTTTTCCCTTTTGTTGGTTGTTGTTGTTTTTTCTGCCAACAGTGTATACACAAATGCTAGGCATTCTGCCTATAAGTAAATTTGTGTTTGTGTTTGAAATAAAAACATATTTTGGAATATAAAACATATTTTGGAATAAAAGAGTAAATTTAAAAATAAAAAAACATTTTAAATTTATTAAAAATAAAAAAAAAACATTTTAAAATTATTAAAAATAAAAAAAAATATTTTAAAATATTTGAAAACAAAACAAACATAAAAAAAAAGAACTAATAAAAATAAGTAAATAATAAAAAATAAAAAAAAATAATAAAAGAAAAAAGTTTTAAAAATAAAAAAATAACAAAATGGTCAAAATTAAAATAAATACAAATAAATAAAAATAAAAGAAAATTAAGTAGTTTAAAAAAATGAAATAATTTAAAAAATATTCAAAAATAAATAAAAATATAAACACACGAAAAAAAATACAATAAATTACATTCTGGTTAGTCATCAGTATCTTCATTCAGAAGCAATCAAGATACAATCTTTTTATTCCAATACCTCTACATATTTGGGACTTAGGAGGTCGAATGCTAAACAAACGCGCTTATGTTTTCCTTCGCTTTTGTGTCTAACACTTAGCTCATCAGTAAAAAAAAATATTTCGGGAATTTTTTTCTCATCTTTTTATCCCACTTGAAATTAATTGGCATACACCGAAATCCTTTAGCTGCTTTCATCAGCTTTTGCTTCCATTTAGCTTATATTTGACTGAAACTGTCTTGACTCCACACATATTTTATAACTTTTTATAGTTTTCCCAATCATTAGCTTTTATGCATCCACACACTTTACTTAACCATATTTCATATTCAGAGCAAATTTCTCTTCCAAGTGTTTACTCGCCACTTCATTTAACATTAAACAGTATATGCTTTGTACGTACTAAGTATTTTTCACACATTCACACACTCACACATTCATATATGTACGAGTATTATTATGTTTGAGTAACTTAACTCATTTTCCAACTCGACAGCTTTTGTTTGCTGTTAGTCATCCCTTTCAGTCAAATAATTTTTCTCATTTTCCATTTAAACTCACTTTATTTATTCCGGCTTGCCATTTCTGCCAAGTTAAGTACCCCTCCACATTCATTTTACTTTTAAGAATTCCAGCTTCATTTCCTTTCAATGCATACAAGTATTTTTTCCTCTTTATTTACTCTGCATACTTCAAATTAGGTCATAAGTAGAGTGTTTTTTTTTTTTTGTTTATTTGGTTTTGTCTTTAGTTAGTTTTTAGTTTGCCAACTTTTCCGTACTTACTTTCTCTCCAAAAATAAAAAGGATTTTGTTTGCATGTTTGTTAATATTAAAAGAAAGTTTCTGTGCGAATGTGCGAAAAGTGAAAACATTTGTTGTTTGTAGTGCGTTTTCTATTTCTCATTTCTCTCGTTTGACTTGTTATGCTGGCATTTGCGTCATAATCTCTTCATTTCAGTTTCTTTAAGCACAATTTTCAATATTTCAGCATTTGAAATTTCTTAACCAGAAATTTATTTGTTCACGCATAAATTTCATCACAGTCATCTTGAAATATAGAAGTTATTCTTTCGTTGCTGCATGGCATACTTTTTTCAAGCGATTGTGTAACGAAGCCTTGTACGACAGCGGCCTCGAGTGTATCTATACATTTGTGAAGTTGTCTGAGCTAAAGTGCTCCCATTAGAAATCACAAAAATGTCTCATTCAGTGACTGTTTGCTTGACCCAGTTATGAATAATACATACATACATATTTTTCGCTTCTAAAGAACTCCACATTTGCTTCAGTAAGGACAAGCATAGAGACCGCCTGCAGCTTCAATTTGTTAAATAAAATACGATTTTGTAATTAAAGTAAAAAAAAAAGTATTTTCATGTTTTTTCATGTTGGAAAATGTAACTCCATGCGCCACAATAGCGTTTGTGCTGCTGGCTCAAGTCTACTAGCACAAAAACCTTTCTTTTACTACAACATTACATTGTAATACGTTGCATACTTTCCGGCGCTGGCACTTTTGCGGCAACTAACAATAGTTGCTTGTTGATGCTATGCGTCGATGGGTCTTGAATTAAAGTACAGTACTAGCTCGATAATCCGGACACCCTTAATGTTAGGGGTCGTCCGGTTTATGGGGGTGCCCGGATTATAGATGATTTTTTTTTTAAACTAAAATTCGTTGTTTTATTGAAATGAACATAACGCAATTCAGATATATTTATGTACATAAATTGCTTTATTAAACAAAGTACAATCATTCTTACATATGTAATAATATGTACATCTGTACATAATCAAACATTTTTTTTATTTTTGTACGTACTATTTCAAAAAAATTATTAATTTTGGTCTGCTGCGAGTTCGCCAGCAACATTTTATCTGCAGTTTCTTTAAATCGTCTTAAAACTAAAATATCCATAGCCGAAGCGTCAACATGGCACCATATTCTTTTTCAAACCATCCTAATGATTTTCCTTTATCAAGGAGATCTAAAATTTCAAATTTTTTCTGAAGAGTAAGGGTTTCATGAGCCATTTTTTTAAATTTTCCACTGCTCATAATAATAATGTTCACTCAATTCAGTTTGTCACTAAAGAATAAACACAAAGCGTGATTTATGCTGTTGCATTCCGTATACATAGGTACATATATTGTTGTTAAAGTACCGCTATTTTACGAAAAACTCACGAAGCAAACTAAAAATTAAAATACATATGTATTGCGAAGCAAATTTGAAAAATGTCCGGATTATAGAGTAAAAAATGTTAAACTGTCCGAATTATAGTGTTGTCCGGATTATAGATGTGACCGGACTACCGCGTGTCCGGATTATCGAGATAGTACTGTACACGAAAGAGAAGACAATGACGGAGATTCGTTACGAAATTGCATATTTCATGTTTCTTGCTCTTTCTCTCCACAAAATCATGACTTTCCATCAGCTGCAAATATGCCAATTTCAATTGTTTGTTGTTGCAGTTGTTGTTGTGCACTACTGGGATTAATATACATACATACACACACACACATATACATAAATGTGTAGACAAATGTGTTTGTGGTATGTTTCTGTCGAAATGCAAAATGTCCTGATGACAGAGAATTTTCGCATAAAAATGAGAAATGCACATACACAAACATACATACATACATACAAGCACAAAATATATCGACAGCCACACTGCAAAACCCTGTATGTCCAAAACCAAAAAGTTTTCAGGAGAGGGAAAAAACTGTGATAATTATAACGTATGTATATGAGCGACGGTAATTTCATTTCACCACTGGAAAGAAACGGGAAGTTGTAACCCGATTTTGACTGAATTTTAATGTGGGAAATATCACGATCTATGGGAAAGGCTCAGAACCTTATTTTTGGAAAAATAGTGACTTACGGGGTTTTGCAGTGTGGCTGTCGATATGTAGGTACATATATGCTCTTGTCTCGTTCTGATTTGCATGTGACAATGACGTTGACAGCTAGTCAAGAGATTGCAAATATATTTTCAACAAGCTTTCATTTGTAAATAGATAAAAATTGTATAATCAAATGCACATATGAAATACATATGTACATACATATGTACATACACATTTACACTCATACATATGCAATAGATGTATGCGCTTTTTAAATGTATTCCTGTCAAACATTCGGATAATAGGGAAGCGACAATGTGAGTTTTGTCATATGGGGATTGTGTGAATTGACTTGATGGCAGTAATCATTTTCCTAGCGCATGACGACGTATCCTTTGTTGTCCTACAATTGCATTTAAAAATGAAAGTATTAAAGTCAAGCCAACTACATAGTTGTAAATTGTCGTGCAACTAGTATGAATTAGAAGTTTACTAATACAAAAAAAATAAAAAATAAATAAAAAAAATAAAAAAAAGAAAAAAAAAGAAAAAAAAAAGAAGAAAAAGAAAAAAAGAGAAAGAAAGAAAAAATAATAAAAAAAAGAAGAAGAAAAAAAATAAAAAAGAAAGACAAAAAAGACAAAAAAAATAAAAAATAAAGAAAAAAAAGAAAAAAAAGAATAAAGAAAAAAAAAAGAATAAAGAAAAAAATAAAAAATAAAAAATATACAAAGAAAAAAAGAAAAAATAAAAAATATTTACATATATAAAAAAAAATAAAAAGAAATAAGAAAAGAAAGAAAAGAATAAAAAGAAGAAAAATTAACGAAAAAAAATAATAAATTGACGAAAATAAATAAATAAATTAACGAAAATAAATAAATAAACTAACGAAAATAAATAAATAAATTAACGAAAATAAATAAATTAATTGACGAAAATAAATAAATAAATGAATGAAAAAAAAAAAATACTAAAAATAAGTATGAAAAGTCTAAAAACTAATAAAATTAAATAAAAAATGCTAAAAATTAATCAAAAATACTAAAATTAATTAAAAAATACTAAAAATAAGTAATAAAAATAATTAAAAGGAAATAAAAAGTAAAAAACAAAAAATAATAAAAAGTAATAAACAAAAAATAATAAAAAGTAATAAACAAAAAATAATAAAAAGTAATAAAAAGAGTAAAAAATAATAAAGAGTAATTAAAGGTAATACAAATAAAATAAAAAATAGTTACTGCAACAAAATGTCATCCAAATTCGAATTACATCTAATATGTACATATGTACATATGTATTAATGTGTGTAAGCGCACTGTTTACACAATTTTCTGCATCACTTCCGCTCTAGTTAATACTTAATATCTATGAAAAAAAAAAAAAAAAAAAAAAAAAACACGGAACGAGAACAATTCGAGAACAGAAAAATCTCTAAAGATACGGAACAGTTGTTGATTGAAAGCAGAAGCCATGTTAATTGAACAATTTTGTTTACAGACGTACAAATGTACATACATAATTTAGTCGTAGTGCAAAAGCTATGCCGAAAGCGAAACAGCAATTTCACTACAATTAGATATCGAGTAACAATGGGAATCACAAAAGAAGTGAGAACATGCTTGGTATTTTGCTTGTATTGCAATAAACGTGATGTGTTTAAAATTTCTAACTCTGCTCGTTTTGTTTTTTAGTCTATTAAAAAATATTCTTAAAGCGATTAAAATTTAATTTTACCAACTGCCATTCATTTTCGGTTGCTATGGAGGAAAATTCACTAGGGTAAAATAGAAAATATTTCTGCACAAATGCAATAAATCAGTTTAAAATTACAAACACAAATATAAATGGTTAATTGCTAACACTAAATATACGTCATACATTCCCTAGCGTGCAAGTAAATAAAGCGCGATTTAAATATTCATTTATGCGCAATTTTATTTTTCACTCTAGCCAATAATTATTGCATACATATAGGCGCAAAGGGAAACAATAGATGATTTTTTAACGAGCCTTTTATATAAGCGCATTTAAAAAGTTTGCTGCAATATGTGGTAATGACGTTAATTTGCTTACGTAGTGATTTTATATAAATATAGACAGACATATTGGAATACATATTTGCAAGTGCATACGTGCGGATAAGATTTTTGAGCATACTTATAGGCGAATGCGAAACTTTTCAAATGATGATTAAAATGGACACTTTTTTTATTAATTATTATTTTTATTTATTAATTTTTATTTTTATTTATTAATTTGAATTTTTGTTTATTAATTTTAATTTTTATTTGTTAATTTTATTTTCATTTTTAATTAACTACTATTTTTGCTATTAACTATTATTTTTGTTTTTATTTATTTTTCTTTTTACTCATTTTTTTTATTTCTTGTTTATTTCTATTTGTATTTTTTGTATATTGTATATTGTATCTTTTTATTTTTATTTTTTGTATATTGTATATTTTTAGTTTTATTTTTTGTATATTGCATATTTTTATTTTTTGTTGTATATTTTTATTTTTTGTTTATTACTATTTTTTTGTTTATTATTATTTTTTGTTCATTATTATTTTTTGTTTATTATTATTTTTTGTTTATTTTTATTTTTATTTTCTTTTCTTTTCTTTTTTATTTTGTGAATTTAAATATTTTAAATTACTTTTATTTTTTAAACTTGTTTTTAATTTTTTAATTTTCTTTTCAAAATTTATTATTTTTTTATATCTTTTTATATTTTTTTTTTACTAATCCTTTACCTAAACAGTTACCTAAAATCATAGCCAATCAAACAATGTACTCTTAAAATAATCTTGCATAATTGAAGGAGCTTTTAAAATTGAATAACGAATGCTTTTAATTGAGTATCTAATTTGCTTTTAACCGAATCACAAAAGTGTCAGCTAGTTAGTTTATCATTGCTTTGTCACTGTCTGCTAATTAAGTGTGTGCACTAAATTTAATTGCATACCCACAGGCGCTAAATACACATAAATAATAAGTAATGTATAATTGATTATACGCAATGCGATTTATAGCTTATAGACAAAAACTGCACTACATGCAACGGCTTTTGTGCGCGTTTATAAAAATAAATAAAAAATTGCCTACCTTTAGGCGAATTTGTAATTGTTATTATGCTGTTGGTATTGAATTGAATTGCTTGACTTGACTTAATTTTCATGTTCATTTGGAGTCAGCAATACAAAGATTTTTTCATTCTTGTACATTTCCTTATGAAAGCTTAATTGCCTCAAAGTATGCTACAACTATTTTTGCGTGAACAAAAAGAAATGTGAAAAACTATTTAATATACCACTTTAATTAATTAATATTTTATTAAAAACTTGGTAATTAATATTCATTGCCAAGTTTTAGGTGCTCAATCAAGCTTAAACTAAGAACTTTGCACAGGTTTCTTAATTGCACGCTAATTTGCTTACACTTCTATGCCAAATTCACTTGGCACGAATGACACTGAAAAACAGGGTTGTGATGCTTTCCTTTGCTATGACTGCCACAAAGCCTATTTGGAGGTGCTTGTTTACTACTTATTACTAAGAAGCTTTGTTGAAGCTTTTGATTTAAATTTGTGTGTGATTTTTTAAAGAGGCGTATCAAGTTTTGTTCAGTGCTTGGTCATTATAGATTACCTCCACGTTTTGTTTGTGATTTCTGTAATTTTAACAGCATTACCATTACAATTACTTTACCTGATTTGTAATTTTAAGCAATTTTCATTACAATTAATGGTAAGTAATTGTAAATTCTATAAAATTTAAGATTACGATTACAGCACTTGTAATCGAGTACTGTAATGTAAAGTAAAATACTTTTAGTGATTATAGTGAAAGTAATGGTAATTCTAGAAAAAGTAGGATTAAAATAACATTAACATAAAAACTTATGTGACGAATACTTTTTTGAATTACCCATAATGCAAGTATAACGATTACCATTATTGTAAATTATGCAATTATTGTAATGGAAATGTAATCTTAATCATTATCAAGCCGCTTTCATTTGAGTCATGAATTCTTTTATTTTATTTTTCAGTAACAATTCAAATTTTTCAATATGTACATTTTTTCGCGTTTAGTAAATTTCGAAATATTGTTTATATTAGAAAACATTTGTTTATATGCTTGCTACACGATACTTAAAAACAATTATAAACAAAAATTCATTTTCAAATTTACAAAAGCAAAATATGTTGCTATAAAAATCGCGCTGCATGACGTCGCCTCTTCATGCGGATATTGCAACAGACGCGAAACACAACCATAAAAATAGTTCAGAAATAGAAAAACTGCTTCTGAGATATCTAACGCTCAATCGTTTCATCTCTCAGTTAACCCCTTCGGCATTATTGATGTGTAGCAAGCGTTGCCTTCTGCTATACATATGATAAGATTCTTGTTTTTTTATTATATAAATATTTATACTAGAAAATACATTAACAAATTTGTTTGAATCTAAATATAGCTTACAGCAATTTTGAAACTTCGAACATTTTTTGTTATTAACTAAACAATGACTTTGCTGAAAATTGGTGCGCGCGTTGCGAATAAATGGCTTCTTTAGCATTTAAAAGTTAATTTTTATAACTGTGAAAATTTTGCTAGGAGAAAAAATATTAAATTTTTATTTCGAAAATTTCATGTTCGAAAAGTTTAAGTGTTCGAAAAATTTGATGTTCGAAAAATTTAATCTGCAGTGAATTTATATAACCATAAAAATTTTGCTTACAGAAAAAATATGAATTTTTATTTCGAAATATTTATGTTCGAAAAATTTAATGTTCGAAATTTAGTGTGTTCGAAAAAGTTTCTGTTTTAAAACGGAACAATCAAATATGTATTAAGCATACGTAGTTTTATTTTAGTTCAGACTTTTATAATCATCTAAATGTGCGCTATATAACATTAGCCGCTTTCTTTTGCAAAATACTCGCAAGAGAACGCGTTGTATCTTCCCCAAACTATCATTACCATCATCTCTAATCTCACTTAAGATTACTAAACTGTTGTTGTTGCTAGAGTCTAATCAAATATACTATCCCCGTAATTTTCATCAGCAGCTCCTTTGACACCAGGTAATAAGAAAAAGGAAAGGTTGTTTATCATGGTTATCCTTCCAGGAGGCACTCGTTCAGCTTTACAAAGCTGCAAATGTCTGCTGTGATCACATTGGGAATACCCTAACTCGTCACACATAAGCTTTCAATGTAAATAAGTATAAGCTATTATACTCCTGAAATACTTAATTTTATGCGCCTAAAAGTATGCTACACAAAATTGTAGAACACTATTATAATTTTAAGGTGTATGTCAAGAGAAAAAAGCTTCGTACAACTGCTCTGTAATCTGTCGACCCCTTACTGCATTACTAAATGTTGCCTTCCTTATCTTGCTATTTTTGTACAATTTTAATGACTTAAGTATTATGTATACGCACCTAAAAGTATGCTATATATATTTTAAAATATACTAATCTCCCACTCTTTTGTTTTCTATTTTAACTCTTCCAGTGCGTAGCTGTCGTGCTGGCAAATCTGTACAAATGTCTGAAGCGGAAGTGCGCGGTCTTTGCTTGAAATCACGTGAAATATTTCTACAACAACCCATACTATTGGAACTCGAAGCCCCTCTAATCATATGCGGTGACATACACGGTCAGTACACAGATTTACTGCGTCTTTTCGAATATGGTGGCTTTCCGCCAGCAGCCAATTATTTATTCTTGGGCGATTATGTGGATCGGGGTAAACAATCGTTGGAGACAATTTGCCTGCTTTTGGCTTACAAAATTAAATATCCCGAGAATTTCTTTTTGTTGCGTGGCAATCACGAATGCGCCAGTATTAATCGTATCTATGGTAAGTTGTGGGGTGCATTTCAAGTTCTCAATAATATTTTTCTAATAATTTTAATTTCGCATTAGGCTTCTACGATGAGTGCAAACGTCGTTACAATGTTAAATTGTGGAAAACTTTCACAGACTGCTTTAATTGCTTACCCGTTGCGGCTATAATTGATGAGAAGATCTTTTGCTGTCACGGTGGTTTGAGTCCGGATTTGCAGGGCATGGAACAGATACGTCGTCTTATGCGTCCAACTGATGTACCCGATACGGGTCTGTTGTGCGATTTACTGTGGAGTGATCCGGATAAGGATGTGCAGGGTTGGGGTGAGAATGATCGTGGTGTGAGTTTCACATTTGGGGTGGATGTGGTATCGAAATTTTTGCATCGGCACGAATTGGATCTCATTTGTCGAGCGCATCAGGTGAGTGAATTTGAAAATGTTTGAATGTTAATGTTACGACCTTTTAACTGAGCTTTCAAATTTTGCGAACTGTTTTTTGATATCTTTTTTTTAAATTTTATGACTACAAAAACAACTTTTTACTTTTATAACTTTTTTTTTGCTTTTCATTTCTTTAATTTTTTAAATTTGTTAATTTTTTAGCTTGGGTGGTGTCCCCCTTTTTCGTTATACCCATTTTTTTTTTTTTTGTTGATGGTAGGGATTCATCCTATACCAAACTTCAGTGGTCTAGCCTACATACGGACTATAAAAAATTCCATTTGTATGGGAGGTGCCATGCCCCCTATATACATACATATATCAAAATATTTTTTATTTTTATATATATGTAGATAGCTTGTCCGTGATTGCTTCGCAAGTCATTCGGCATTACACAAAAAATCGTAAAATGTATGTTTTTGTTAAAAGTTGGAAGCGTGTGATCGTGAAAAATCAAAACAAATAACTTACAAAGCAAGAAAGTTAATTAAGATTACACACTTTTAAAGATTTATTCATGTAATCTATACATATTGCAAAACAAAGTCTCGACTTCTGCAAATAAGTGTTATCGTGCACTAAAGAAATTATTTTAACTAAACTTGTTTAGGACTAACCTTTACATTTGGCTATGTTATTATAGGTACTCAAAATAAAAATTAGCTTATTTATTTCTTAAATATTTTATTATTATTATTTTTTTTAATATTGTATTATTTTTTTTTAATATTTTATTATTTCTTTTTAACATTTTATTATTATTTTATTATTATTTTTATTATTTTTTTTATTATTTTTTTATTGTTATTTTTTTATTTTTATTTTTTTAATATTTTATTATTTTTTTTATTTGTAAGTTTTGCGAGCTCAGGACCAGCTAATGTTGTTGTTGTTGTTGTTGTTGTTGTTGTTAACAGTGAGGACCAGCTAATAATAATTCTTAGTTAAGTGTTATTTTAGATTTTTGTTGAAAAGTTGATATTAGAGAAAAATTGCAAAGATTTGCACACAGCGATGGATAGGATTACATGTTTCAGAGTTTCCAAGCTCATCATCAGATCCCTTTTCGGACACTGGGATATGAACCAGTGTATGCACCAAAGCCGCTGTTAGAATCCTTTTTTATTTTTTTTGATTTCTATTATTTTCTCTTTTTTTATTTTTTTATTTTTTATATTTTAATTTTTTTAATTTCATTTTCTCTTTTATGCTTTCTTTTTTAATTTTATTATTTTATTTTATTTTTATTTATTTTATTTTTATTTATTTTATTTTATTTTTATTTATTTTATTTTATTTTTATTTATTTTTTTTTTATTTATATGAATTTCATTTATTTTATTTTTATATTAATTTATTTTATTTTTATATTAATTTATTTTATTTTTATATTAATTTATTTTATTTTTATTTATTTCATTTTTATGTATTTTATTTTTATTTTAATATTTTATTTTTTAATTTCAATTAATTTTTTTTATTTCTATTTATTTTATTTTTTAATTATTTTGTTTTAATTTTTAAAAATCTTATTTATTCATTTCAGTTACCTTTTTTTTATTTAATTTAGGTACTTTTTTATATTCTATTATATTATGTTTTTATTTATTAACTTTTTTTTATATTATTTTATTTTTTAATCATTTCATTTTTGGCGTTTGCTTTGTTTTTTATTTCTTACGCTTGCTTTTGTATTCGTTTTTAAATTTTATTTATTGTTTTCCAAAAAAAAAAAAAATGTGAAAGCTAGTGTGTGCTACTAAATGTGGATTTCTATAATTCTGAACGTAAACAACTAATATGTTTTAATATTAAAAAATATTATAACCACTCGCTTTTACAATTTTAGGTCGTCGAAGACGGCTATGAGTTCTTTGCGCGCCGCCAACTAGTGACGCTCTTCTCAGCGCCAAATTATTGTGGTGAATTCGATAATGCTGGTGGTATGATGACTGTGGATGATACGTTAATGTGCTCCTTCCAGGTAAATTCATTTATTCGAATTTCCAAATGGTTTGAATGCAATTTAAAAAAAATTTGTTTGTTTACAGATCTTAAAACCATCCGAAAAGAAAGCGAAATACTTGTACAGCGGCATTGAATTCATCGCGACCGACTACACCACAGCGCAATGCACCGTTAATAGCATCGAATAAGAAAGGCAAATAATATATCCATCCACTTCCATTTCCTTAAAAGTTAATTAATTACTATGTTAAATTAAAATTCGAAAATATTCATGAGAATGCAAACACAAATTCAAAAAGTAGTAAGAAAAATACAAATAAAAAGCAAAAGAAGCGCGCTAGCAGCAAGTAAGAAAGATAGAAATAAAAATTAAAACAAACAAAAAAATATAAAAAACTTAAAAACACAAAAAAAAAATGAAAGAAAAAAATAGAAAAAGAATTATGAAAGCGTTAAACAATGAGATATCAGCAATTGCAGCAACAATAATACAGAAACAATATACAGATTACATCTAAAGATAGGAGAGCAAATGTGCAACATTTTATTAAAGAAAAAAAATATAAATGAAATTGTATTGAAAAAAATTGTAAGAATTCAAAAAAACCAAATTTTTAATTTTGTTTGTAAAAATCTGTATATCGAAATGCTATTATAAATTGCCTACGCAGAGTTAGACCTAGTTCGAATCTTGCATAAGTCAGCCACGAATAATATATGCATGTATTTCTGTGCACTTCTTTATTTACTGTTGTTTTATTTGATTCATTTTGAAAATTTGTTTGAAGCTTTAGCAAATTAATAACACACAGACAGGAAAATATTAACAAAGAAACTAGTTGAGGTGTGTTAAACAGCCTTTGAACTGAGTCTAGGCCAATGAAAACTCAAGTGTAATAAGAATAATTGGACAAGTTTCTTAAAAATAGTTTTTGTGCATTGAAAATTGTTTTAATTAAGCATTTATAATTATTAATTTGTCACAGATAAACTTAATAAAGATGTGAATTTTAAAAGCCAGCTTTTATAAACTAAAACGAAAAATGTACGAGTTTTTTTTTTTTCAAATGCATTTCAATGTTTAAAACGTTTAACAAATAAGAACAATTTCTCACTCCAACTACTCCAAAGGTTTCACATTCAAGCCTGCACTGCCGCTAAATTTTCACAAAATTGTTTGTTGATATGAGTAGCATTGAATTGCAGGTTTTTCAAAAATGCCAAAAACTCCAAAGTGACTTCAATAATATATTTTCAAAGTCAAAAAGATCATGTATTTAAATGTTCAATAGCCTATTTAAGGCAGGAATTATTTACGTAAGCTTTTGCTGCAATGGTTTATATGAAATTCACAGAAAAAGTTTCAGTTTTTGAAAAATTGGTTTCGAATTTTTTTATTTTTTTTTTGTACAATTTTTTTTTCTTTAAATTAATAAGTCAAGTGCTGGGTCTGATTAGACTACTAGTTAGTTTCAAAAATGTTTTGCCATACAACTCCAATAGCGACTTCCTTGCAGTAAATTTTTCAAATTTGTGAAAACTTGGTAATGTTTGGAACCGCTTTTTCACTACAAAAGTCTTGCGTTCGTGGTATACAAGTATTTGTAACAAAAATATACTTTGGAAATTTTTTCGAACAACGAAATTTTTTCTTACATAGACATTTTTTCGACATCGAAATTTTGAGCTGTAAGCTAAAACTTATCAATCCAATTTTAATTTGATGTGTTTTAGTTTTTATATGCTCTTAAACAAATCAACTAACTGGCATTTTAATTTCGAAAATGTGTTTATGAAAATATGCCTGAACTTTTGAAATTGTATTTCTACCATATTCGAAAAAAAGTATTTAAAACAGTTGTGTTTAGAATCCTCTTTCTATGTATAGATCTTGAACCGGAAAGTTTTCGAAACTGCGCTATAATTTTGCAATGGTTCCTTTGTTTAGCTTTGCGGTAAGGAAAAAGGATTAGCACATGTGGAGGCCTTTCGAAAGTTGCTTTAAGTAAATTCGAACAAGGGTAATTTTTGGTAATTTAGACTACTGAAAGAAGTCACAACAAATTTAATAAAGAACTTTTTTTTTTGATAATTTCGAAATAAACATTTTTATTGTTAATTTGTTCAAAGTTTCGAAAATCACCTTTTCGAAAATCAGATTTCTTTATTTTATTGTGTCTGAGGATTTGGAATAATTTTGTTTTCTTTGCTTTCTTCCTATTTTAGCATTAGTTGTTAATTTTCGAACTAAAACCTTGAAAGCTTTAAGTGGCTTCGAATGCGTACAATTCATAACACTAATAGGTTATGACTTTTAATTCAATACCAAACTTGATAAATAATGTTTTTTTCAAAAGCACTTTTTTCAGTTAAGAACAAGTGGAGTCGGGTCAGCGCGTTAATTATTGTTTGGCTTTTTTTTTTCAAAAAATTGTTTGGTAGCGTTGCGTGGCTTCTACAAAATAAGTACGTCGTAGTGTCTATATATTTGTAGCTTTTAATTTCACAAAAAAAAAAAATTCACTCGGTATAATAACAATTAATTGTTTATATATAGAGGCTTAAATCATGGACATCATGTAAATATACATACATATATATTTGCTATAAGTGCATTTATAAATATGTATATACATATATTACATTTCAAAGCATACAAGTTACTAAAGCCTACTACATTCAAACAAACAATACAAATTTAAAATGCGCATTGAGCAAATGCTGTTTATATTGTAGATAAACACTAAACATAAACAAAATGATGCATATTTATAAAAAAAAGTAATGCAAATAATAATAAGTAAATTCACCATCAGCGCAGCGCGTTAAAAAATATACAAAAAAATTATAACAAAATTACTTATATTATATTATTATAAATAATATATACTATATGTGTGTGTATGTGTTTATTCAAAGTAAATTTAAATAATTAAACATTTTTTCTACTTTGAATAAATAAATAGTTTTCAAATGCGATGCAGAAAAAGTAAAATGAATACCAAACAAAATTAAAGAGAAAAAATAAAACAACAACAAAATTAATCATATAAGCGTTAATTAAAATAAAAAAGTATGTATGTAAAGCAATACTTTAAGCATACGAAACCTACTACAGTATAGTTATTATAATAATTAATTTAACATGCAAACAAAAATATTTAATGAAAACCGCAAAATTTTCCTTAATTTAAACTTACTCCGCGAGGTTTTTGCAGGTCTTGAAAGCATATGGAAATTTTCAAAACAATTGCGTTTATTTTAAGATTCGCGCCAATGCTAATTATATTTTATTTATTCATGTTAATTGTTTATAACATTTTTCCACTCTTCAGCACTTTTACTGTTTATAATTTATTTGTATGTTTACATTTTTTTTGTAATAAATTTTTGTAAATTTTTTTTCAACATTTTTTTTTTTGTACTTTTAATTTATGTTTTTTTTTTGTATTATTTTCATATAAAAATTTTTTTTCGAAACTTAATTTTCTCCCTATTTTATTTAATAAAATTGTGTTTAAGTTTATTTTTATTCGTTCTTTTGGAAACTCTAAAGCGTTTTGAAACTAAAGAAATATATTTTTTTTTTGTATGTACTAAATATTAAAATATTTTTAATGTTTTTATAATTTATTGTATTGTTATTACAATCAATTTTCTGAAATCCTGTTTTATAATAATTTATTATTTTAAATAACTTTTCTGTTTTTTTTTATAGTTGATATTTGTTGTCAATGCTTTTGAAAATTATTTTTTAGAATCCTATTTTCATTAAAAACTTTTTTTTATAGATTTTATTTAACAAAAAAATTTGTTTATTTAACATTGAAAATTTTATTTTATTTTATTTTGTTTCTGTTTCTGAACAATTCAGCATCCCTCTTATCGAGTTTCTACCATATTTGAATGCACAGGCAGAACTCAAAATTAGGAATTACTTAATTTGTTTATAACGAAACGTATAAAATTTTTTTTTGTTTTTAAATTGTTCTTTCTTGTCTCATTACCCAACGTCGAAAATCACACACACCTACCCTCGTAAAACTATGAAATACTATTTAAAATATAAAATAATGATTTTTGTTTTGTTATTTTAAGTATATAAGTATGTAATTATATATGTATACATAAACTACTTGTGTTGAACTATCAGCTGAGCATTTCAAATATATAAATTATAATTGCAAAATTTTTGGGTTTTTTATTTTCTTGAATTTTTGAAGGAATTTTATTTTTATACTGCGTTGACGATTTGGCTTTCATGTGGATTCGGATGATCCCATTGATAAGCTTTCGATGGTTTTCTTCGGATATAAATGTCATTACTGACAAATTGCGGATTTCTTATAAAACAAGTTTTAATTTTTTTTTTGATTTATTTGAACCGAAAATAAATGGAAAACCGCTCCTCAATTTCAATTTTTAAAAATTTATTGTAAAGAAATTACAAACAATTACTTGAAACACCAATTTTATATAAATTAAATGTAGATGAAAAATGTATATTGCAAAATCGATAACATTTTCCGAATGGGAAAACATTAATTAAAAAAAAAATCACGAAACACTGATAAAAAAATATTATGGAATGGATAAAATCGGTGTGACAGAGAGAAAAAATGCAAAGGAATAACACAGAAGTCAATAATGAAAATATTCGAAGAATTTTATTTATATTGTAGTGCCTTTTTTGCCCTCTTAACGACCCTTAAAACGAATTACTTGTTAGTTACGTATGTATTGTGCATCTATGTATTGAGATAATTAACAAAAAGATTAGATGATAATTAAAAAAAAAAGAAATATAAATTTCGACTGTTTTGAAGAATGCTTCTTTTAAATGTTAACCCACGAAAGCCTAAAGAAATAAAATTAAAAAAATAAAATAAAGTTAAGGAAATTTCAGATAAAGTCAAAAATATAAAATAAAAAATACGAAAAAAAGAAAAGCAAATTCAAGTACTTATATCAAAAACACATATAAAATAACTTAAGAGAAGAAAATAAATAAAAAAATGTAATTAAAAAAATATAAAAGAAATAAAAATTAAATTAAAAAAATGTGAACAAAAAAAAAAAAATAATAATAATAAAATTATATAATAACTTAAAGGGGATCTACATATATAGTAAAGAAGTCAAAATAAATTGAAAAACATTAATAATATATAAAATGGCTCAGGAAAAGAATATAAATTAGAAAAATGTAAATAAAATAAATAAAATTTAAAAAAATATAAACTAAATAAAAAATATTATGATAAGTACCTTAATCAAATAAAAAAATAAAAATAAACTTAAAAATTATAAAAAAAAAAATATAAATACAATAAAATGTATAAAAGGTTATAAAAAAGGGGGGAAATAAACAAAATAAAATTATAAGAAAAAAATAAAAAAAAAATTATGAGACAAAAATAAAAATTATAGGAAAAAAATAAAAAATAAAATAAAATGAAAAAAAGGAAATGAATAAAAATAAAAAAGTACATTATAATATAAATAGAGATAAATTAAATTCAAATAAAATAAAATGAAAAAAAAAAAGGAAATGAATAAAAATATGTAAAAAAGTACATTATAATACAAATATAGATAAATTAATTGAAGCGCAAAATGAAAATAAAAATTAAACAAAATAAATATATTCAAGGATTAAAAACATAAAAATTTGAGAAAAAACTTAAAAGAAAAAAGGAAAGGGGAAAGAGGAACGAATAAAATAAAATTAAGACATAAATATTTACTAAATCAAAATAAACATTTGAAATAACAAAAGAACTTAAAGTTATAAATAAAAAATAATGAAAAGTTATAAAAAAAATAGTAAAAAGTTATAATAATAAAATATGTAAAAATGACTGCAACAAAAATTTTAATAAAAAAACAAAAATTAAATAAATAAACATTAAAAATTATATATAAAGTGCATTAAAAAATTACATAAAATGTATTAATAAAAATACATATAAATTTGTTTAAACAATAACATATTAATTTCAAGAACTAAACTCTTCAGAAAAATATTTGTTTTCAATACACATAGTTTGATAAAAAGTTTCAAGTGTTAAAAAGGGTTAAGGACATGTGCAATAAAAAAAGAATAGGTAATCAAAAAAAAAAAAAAAAAACATAGGAAGTAAAGAAAAAAAAAACAACAACATTGTAGTGATAATATAATCGAAATCAATTCATTAGTGATAAATGTTTTTTTTTTGTCATTGACTAGGGTAGAATAAGTGCCCATTTCAAATTTCAAAATTTGTTTATTTTCTGTGTTTTTTTCAATAAAACATATTTCATTTGCACACATTTTTTTTCAAACATAAAACAAAATTTCAACAAACGAATTAATTAAACATAAAAAAACATGTATATTAAGAGTTGAGACATAAAGTCAAAGGTATATATAACTGACTTAAAAACAATAAGGAAAAAAAAGAAATAAATGAATGCTCTCAATATTGTGTGAATTATTAGTGAAAACAAAAACAAGCATACCAAATAATACAAAATGCAAACAAAACAAACAAATCGAAAACAATATTTATTAAAATAAACCATACATATTTACAAATAGTAATTACAAATTACCCATGAATGAATAATAAAAATTGAATTTAAATCAAAAATATCAGGGATTTCTGTATATGACAAAGGGTAGCGAAGCTTATGTTGGATCGGGCTTTTACGAGACTTTCCACTAAAAAAAGTTTGGAGCTAGTGAAAAAAATTTGACCTGCTGCCGTAAAAGAGTTTTGATCGTAGCACACGTAGCGCTTAATCATCTCACGACTAAAAACTTGGAGGATTCATTACTTTTAAGGAAGGAGTTTTAGTGCTGGTTAAAGTTCTACACGGTGACGATGGTTTCTCTCAGAGAAAAAAAAAAATGATAATGAGTAAAAAATTTTATAATTATTATTTATGTTGCGGCCTACTCACAAAATTGTTTAATGATTAATTGTCAGTAGCTGCAACACCTAAATAATTAAAATTTATTTAATTAAACAATTTAAAATAAATCTGATTAATTGATAATATGAACATTTTTTTATTTTATTTATTTTTAGTTTTGATTATTTTTAATGTCGCTTAATGGCATTTTTACTATGATTATTTCTTTAATTCCTACAAATTTTTATTGTTATTTATTTTTATTTTTAAATATAGGATTAACATAATTACATAAATAATTATTTTGGATTAATTGGAATTATTTAACTAATTGAAAATAATTAAATTTAATTATTTTATTGTTTAATAATTTTAATTGTATGATTAATTTTAATTCTGATTAACGTAATTAAATGATTATTTTTGATTAGTTGGAATTAATTAATTGATTGAAAATAATAATAAAATAATTAAATTTAATTAATTTTATTCTTTGATTAATTTGAATTCTTTGATTAATTTTAATTCTTGATTAATTTTGGTTCTTTGATAAATTTTAATTCTTTGATTAATTTAAATTCTTTGATTAATTTGAATTCTATGATTAATTTTAATTCTTTTATTATTTTTAATTCTTTAGTTAATTTTAATTCTTTGATTAGATTTAATTCTTTGATTAATTTTAATGATTTGAATTTTTTTAAATTGAAATAATGGACAATTTTTCCAATTATTTTTGTACATTTTTTTAATGGCCATTAATTATGATTATTTTTTTTAAATTAATTAATTAATAATTTCTGATTAATAATCACAAAATTAATTTATCACTAAAATTAAAAGAGCCATAAATATTACTTAATATTACTGTTAATGGATATTTAACAGGGAGACTAAAAGCACTGAAGCGATCGCGAATCATATTTAGCCAAAGACTGGCAATTTGGTATGTTAGTAATTGGAAAGATTTGTTTGCCATTCAAAATCACCTTCGATTAAAGTTACGATTGCTTTATCGATGGGAATTCTTATTATGGTGTCTCCTCGCGATACTCGTAGGTACTGTACATGTACTGAAGTTATTTCGTAAAATACGCACTGATTAGCATGCAAAATTGTTATTCGTTGAGCTTTCATAAACTTATGATTGTCATTTGAGCAAAATTTCTTGCCAGGCTTTTTAAGCTTCAAACAGCATTGAGCTTTTTATGCTTTTAGCACCAATGAGCTTTGAAAGCTTTGTAAGCTTAGGTTGAGAAGCGTGATGCTTGTGACGATTGCTACAAAAGCTTGCTGTTTATTATTAAAATAGGTACTTTTGGCTTTCGTTCTTTAGTATCAGTGGCATTTTACTTGCACTACAACTGTTGCTAGACATTATTCTTTCCGCTGTGGAGAGATATGCCAGCAGAATGGCACTCATACTCACCTTTGTTAAAAGTTCAGAAAAAGAAAAACTTATGCATTTCACAATATTTCTTAAATTTTTTTATTCTTATTTACTCTGCACACCTACATACATACATATACAATTATTGTAAATATTTCTATTTTAATTTACCGTTTTCTAGTACGCTTTTCACACTAAACCAACATTCCAAAATATCAACTTTGCTGGCAATTAACAGTACATTTATTTAATTATTCAATTCTTTCGCCTAAAGCTTGCTGTATATTTTCACAAATACTAACGCGATCTCTATACATATATGTACATACATATACATATAATTACAAATTGTGGTAGTCAACAATTAAATGCTTTTTTTTGCATGAAAAATTCTTATCAGTGCTTTACTTTGGTTTGATAGTGTAACTTGAACATAAACAGCCTGAAAGTATGCTACACTTTTGCACAAATTTATATGCCAGTTTGCTTAACACTTCTGGCTTTTTTAATTATTTGTAAATTCTTTGTGGCTACATCTAGATTTGGGATGGTTGCTTGAGTAATACATTTATGTAATTTCTGATTTCCTGTTTGTAGAATTTTTTCTTGCCATATTGAGTATTTTGAATTGTTTTATTTTTTTCGATTTTTAATTTATTTCTTATTTTCTACAGAATTTTTTGCTTAGTAGTAGGTGCTTATTTTAATACCTTTTTAATCATACTATTCAACTATTTAATAACGATAACCTCAGAAGACCAGCTTCTTTTAAAAAATGCATGGTTGCCTATAAATATGCTTCATGGCGCACTTTATTTTATTGTAGTATACTTTTAGGCTTTCGTACAGTTGAAACTGACACATTGTGCTCTTAAATTACGTTATCTTAAACCTTATTCTTTTCTTTTTAAATATTTTTTTTATTAACTATTTTATTATTTACCTTTTTAAATTCTCGCGAAAATTTGTTCACATTTTTTTTCTTCCGATTTTCTACTTTTAGTTTTCATTTTTTAGCTTTCAATTTTTTAATTTTTTTGATTACTTATATTCACCTCAATTTATACGCTCTTTTTGAAACATTTAAGCGGAGCAAATTTTTTATATTTTTTCTACAATAAAATTTCTCTGTAGTCTACAGTGTTTCAGTTTGTAGGGTTCTTCAAAGTAGTTTTAGAGCTGAGTGTTCTATCTACTTTTAGGCGCTTTTCAGTATGGACTAGCAGGCTCAACTTCTCATTATTTTGTCGTTTCATCTAGCCACAAAACAGTTTTCAAAGCGCTTCTCACAATGATTTGAGTTACGACTTGCAGTGGATTTCGAAAGTCTGCATAGTAGTAGCGCCTAAAAGTATGTAACATCACCTTGGTATTTTCCTTGTACTGTCGCGAGTAATCAGCTGACCTCTGGCAGTTTACAACTCTTTTTGTGGGTTTAAGTGGTCCCTTTTTTTGAGTATGTCCTATGCATGGACTAACAAGTCTACATTTAACACCAATAAGTAGGCTACAGAAATTTAAAATCGAATAGTAGCAACTTCAACCGCAACCCGAAAAGCATGACGAGTAGTCTATCACTTCCCACGGTCTATAAACCGGAAGATCCCCAGTCCACTCAAGTTACAGTCTCTCCGTCATCACTCCTTACCTAAGTCTGCCTTTTGATTATTTGGATACCTACTTCCGATCTCTTGTCTTCAACCTTTGCGCTTGCGAATAATTTAGCCACAATAAACTAACCTCAAAAAAAAAGGAGGTAAAAAAGTACGAATTAAAAAAGTTACTTCTTCGTGTGTCGCTTCTTAAGGAAGATAGTGCGTAAAAACGAGAATCACACATTAGGCATCTGCTGCGGATTGCTCACACCGCCGACGTCAGGCGATTCTTTCAAACTCTGCACCGCTTCGGCAGCCGCCAGCTCAATTACCGCTTCAGCATGTGTAAGTTCGTCTTGTGAAACCGATTTTTTGTGCGCCACACTCTCTAATTTCGGCTTTTCCGAGTCTATGTGCTCAATCTCTGTGTCACGCGGTTTATGCTCCCCTGCCTCCACCCCTTTCTCACCCGTTACTTGCGAGTGTATTTGCACGACATGCACTTGCTCCAGCTCTACACCTTCGCTTGTCACGCTATCTGTGGCGTTGCGTAGCAATGGTTTGCTAACTTCTACATCCGACTGCTCTTCAATCTCCTCGCTCAAATCTTTTGCCAAAGTTTCGCTACGTACCAGTTTACGTTTAGTGCTACTGCCGCTGGGGTATGTTGTTGTGCCTGTTGGAGAGTCTGGTATGGGCACGCGTACCTCATCGTCCACAGACTCAATACGATCAAGTTGCTGCGCATGAGCACTCAAACGGCTATTACCATCTTTACGAACTACTTCGGCTGAGGTTGTGGTATTCAAACTTTTGGTTTTATTGCCATTTTTCTTACCAACTGGCACATCATCCAATGCTAACTTCTCTACCTTGTGCTCCACTTTGGGATCTTCTATGTGCACAAGCACGAAGGGTAACTTCAATGCGAGCTCTCCACCCATGCTGCTCAATGTCAGCTTCACTTTCACATAATAGGAAACATAAATAGCGAACACATTCCGATCATCGCCTACCACGCCGGATACACCATGACCATGATAACCGCTGGGTTGTGGTATACCCACAGCGGGACTTGGACATGGATTAAGCGCTTGTCCAGGTGCTAGTATAAGATTTGGTGAACGTATAGCTGAGGCGGCAATAACGCCATTGATCTCATCGGGTTCGGTGCTACGTTGTAGCGTGTCTTCGAGCGCTATCCAGTTTTTCGTTTGACCGCGTGCCGGTTTAAGTACGATGGTGGTGTTGAGCGTGCTACCTGGTGGTACTGTGCGATCGACGGGCGAGCTGGTGTCTGAGTCGGCGACAATATTTTTGAATTTACCGTTATTGAACATGCAGACGTCGACGTGTTGGATGGCGCACACCTGAAAGGAGAAGAGTGTAAAGTTGGATGGTGAGTAAGAAATGTGTAAGAGAAGGCGGTAATGGATGTTAAGAATCATGAAAGAGGGATGACTTATGATAGGCTATTACGTGGGCCAGTCTAAAACCAGTCTCACTCTTGGAATGACCTTAGTAATATAAATAGCTAAGCGTTTTATGAGACGTGGGGTGTTGAAGAGAGCAGTCTCAGTTTCTCCAACCGTAAGGTCTATCGGGTAAGTAAAGTCAACGGTTAAAGGAAGGACGGTCCCATACTTCATCTTACTCATCAAATTCTAGCTTATTCCATAATCCGCATGTAAAGCGCTTAAAAATCGTTTATCGAAAGTGAAACCAACGAAAAAAAGACAAATAAGCCGCACAAGCAACAATCGAGACCAAAAATTCCATTGAAGGACTTCGAGGTCAACAAATGAAATCAACGGAAATCTGATAATGAGCGTTGGTTTATAAAATGTAAATATAAATAAAATTAAAATAATCAAAAAAAGACCATAAAAAAGAAATAAGACGAAGAAACAATAACTCAGAACAGGGAAACGTGCAAAGAAGGAAGCAGCAGGGATAATAATAAAAACCACAAAAGAACCTTGTAACACGAAAATAAAATGTCATACAAACTCGGCTTAATACGTCAGAGCAAATGGGAAAAAAGTATGTACGTGGGTGAGGAGGCAAAAAAATCAAAAAACAAAAAAAGTAACAACACACCACCGAATTTACTGGAACAGCAGTTTTTCATGAATGTCAAGTACAATACAACGACTACCGAATAAATGAATTCTGTGAAATATTGTGATATTAGGGTGGAGTGTAGAAAAAACGGGAATAAATAACACTGTGCTACCCCGTTTTTGAAGTGCGTAGTAATTTCAGGAGAAATGAAATTGTGAGTTCTATATAACTATTTATGTTTATTTAATTTTTTTAATATAATTTTATTTTATTTTATTTCATATAATTTTATTTTAATTTATTTTATTTTATTTTATTGTTGGTTTTTGCGATCTTTCTTGTTTTTACATATTTGTAAGTTTTGCAAGCTTGAGATCAGAGAAACAATAATTCGTAATGAATTTTAATTGTCAGTTTTTGGGAAAAATTGATAATTGGAGAAAAATTACATTGTTAAATCACAGCGATGGATAGGATTACATGTTTCAGAGTTTCCAAGCTCATCATCAGATCCCTTTTCGGACACTGGGATGCGAACCAATGTCTGCACCAAAGCCGCTGTTAGAAAATTCTAACATCTAAGCTATGATGCCCTGTGACGTCACAATGCACTTATCTCCACTTCAATTAATTCCCTTTTTGTTTGTTTGTTTATTTCATTTCATTTCATTTCATTTCATTTCATTTTATTTCATTTCATTTTGTATAACTTCGGGGTAAAATAGGGTGTAGGGTCACTAGGGTCTTGCGGGTCTGCTTCCATATAAATAAAAAGCACTATTTCTCTAACTAATGTACACTTTAATCAATTTACTTCACTGATATCACTTTCAAGAACGGGTAAGTAGCGAGATGGACAGTTGTAAGCGAAACTAAAACTAACTTAACTTAATTTTGATCTCTTGCACAGCAAGAAGACTGGAATGTGTGTAAGTATGTATGTATGTAAAAATGGGCAAACGGTAGGAGCTATTGGATTAAAACGGTAAGTACAATATTATCTTTACAGGGTGTTTGGTAAGTATAGCAAAGGGTAAGTAATTAAGGCAAAGTGTATTTTAGATAAAGGTAAGTATAAACTAAGGTGAGTATAATGTGTGTATAATAGGGTAAGTATTCATGTAATGTATGTATATAATTCAATGTGTAAATGTACTTCAATTAATGTTCGTGTCTATGCGTGTAATTTATAAATATGAGTTTTTTTTTTAATCGAACTCAATAAGGTTTGAGCTCATGTCTCCAACATGGCGGCCGGCCTGCTCCGCTGGTGGAAGCAGCAATTCCTGCATCTCGGCCAAGGTGGATACCGCAGTCGAGAATAGGTGTCTTAGGTGCCGCTCATTTTTCTTCTTGTCGGCCTTCTTCTTCCTCGCTTGTACGACCACCACTCTCCGCTGAGTGGATTGCTTCTCGGGTTTTGGTGCCTGTCGTCGTTGCCTCGGTTTCGTGACCTTCCCGATATCTTGGTGTTGCTGCCGATGAATTAGGGTGTGGTGTGCCAAGCCGCATCGGTGGCAACTGTCCCGGGAGTTGCATGCCGCCGTGACGTGTGAGGTTGCCAAGCAGTTGACGCAGTACTTGTGAGCCCGCACTGACTCGTACCGCTGCTCTGGCGTCATGGCCATGAATGCGGGACAGTACCGCAGAGAGTGCCGTTCGCAGCATAACCGGCAGGTGCTGTAGTCTCCGTAGCGTCTATAACGATAAGAAAAAAGGGAAATATTTGTGGTGTTAGCACGGATGCAGTGGTAGGGTCGGAGCGCTATCCCTAACGATTACATGCTACGGAGAGAGGGTTGACGTGAGAGTCGAAATCCTATTTTGCGGGGGGCAATGCACATAATTTTGAGATGGGTCGTGTATAAACTCCGCCTTGAGTTCGGACATCTACAACTCGAACATTTTCGTCCGAGCCAGGATGAAGTCGAATGACGCGTCCGAGTCGCCAGTCATTCGGAGGTAGAAGGTCATCTTTTACGACGACCAGATCTCCCTCCCTGATGTTTGTCTGCTGGGTTTTCCACTTAGTACGCTTATGAAGTTCTTTGAGGTATTCGTTTTTCCAGCGCATACTAAACTGGTGGTGTAGCACTTGCAGTTTCTGCCATTTGTGGATGATTGGCAGATTTTCAGAGTTGGCTTCTGGCAATGAGAGCAGTGGAGCGCCGCGGAGAAAATGACCAGGGGTAAGAGCGAGTATATCGTTTGGATCATCTGACATTGGAGAAAGTGGTCGCGAGTTGAGAACTGCTTCGATCCGCGCGAGTAGAGTCGTGAATTCTTCGAATGTGAATTTGTGGCTCCCCGCAACCTTGAGAAAATGAGTTTTAAAACTTTTCACAGCTGCCTCCCACAATCCACCCATGTGCGGAGCATAGGGGGGGATGAATTGCCAGGACAGTCCGTGGGTAGAGTATTTCTCAGCTATGTCGGGTGCGGCTTCTTTGAGAAAAGCCGTGAGCTCCTTCTGAATTGTGCGGCTGGCGCCGACGAAGGTCTTGCCATTATCTGACATAACTTTGTGTGGTAGTCCACGACGACTGACAAAACGAGAGAATGCTGCTTTGAACGCAGCTGTCGTCAAATCTGAGCAGAGTTCGAGGTGTACTGCTTTTGTCGAAAAACAGACAAATACGCAGACATAGGCCTTTGCATACGAGGCTTTTCGGAGCATGGATGTTTTTTACTAAAAACGGGCCAGCAAAGTCCACACCGGTAGTATGAAAGGGTAGGGAGAAGGTGGACCTCTCAGGGGGTAGTGCGGCCATTATTTGAGATTTCGCCTGTTGCTTATAGATAGTGCAGGCTTTGCAATGGAAGATGCACTTTTTCACCTTTTGCTTGAGTCTAGGGATATAATACTCTTGTTGTATCATCCGGGTCATTAGCTGCTTTTCGGCATGCAAAAATTCAGAATGGATAAAATCAAGGAGTAAGGAGCATAATCGAGAGCTATCGGGAATAATAATAGGGTGGCGCTCGTTATATGTGAGAGTTGCATAGGCGAGCCTCCCGTTGACGCGCATAATACCGGTTTTGTCGAGCATAGGGTTCAGGGACAAGAGGGGGCTTTTCCTACTAATGGGTTTGCCAGATTGAAGGTCCTTAATTTCAGATGGGTAAAATCTGAGCTGAGTCAACAGGATCAAACGCATCTTTGCCTGATGCACTTCCTCTTGGGTAAGGGCTACTGGTTTTGAGGCATTGCGTTTTTTCACTCTATCTATAAACCGCTGCATATACGCCACTACTCGAACTGCTTTTGGGTACGACGAAAACCTATCGAGTAAATCTGGCATTTCAGTGGCATGGAGTACTTGGGTGCGCTTTTGTTCGGGCGGAGTTATGGTTTGGGTTACAGGTTTGGGCCAGGACGTCGAAGGTTTCGACAACCACTCCGGGCCGTTCCACCATAAGGGGCAATCGGCTAGATCCTTTGGTGTACATCCACGGGTGCCAAGATCTGAGGGATTTTCCGCCCCAGGCACATGTCGCCAAGTGGCGTTACCAACATTGTCCAAAATTTGCGAAGTCCGATTTGCTACATAGGTCTTCCATGTGTGAGGGGGTTTTTCCAGCCATGCTAGCACGATTGCAGAGTCTGACCAGAGGTAAAGTTCGTGAGGGGTCAGATTTAAGTGAGAGTGTATGTGTCTAATTAGTTTTGTGAGGAGCACCGCTCCGCAAAGTTCCAGACGGGGGAGACTAACTGTTTGCAGAGGCGCGACTTTGCTCTTTGCCACTAATAGATGAGTGGAAAACGTGCTTTCACTATTCTGTACTCGTAGGTACACACATGCGCAGAATGCTTTTTCTGAGGCATCTGAGAAGCCGTGTATCTGAAAGGGTTTGTCAGGGGAGAAGTTTACCCATCTAGGAATTTTTATTCCATTTATCGCGGAGAGACTTTCGCGAAAAGTGTTCCATCTGTTGAAGGCCCCGGGTTTCACTTGTTCATCCCAGTCCGTTCCTTCTAACCAGAGTTGCTGCAATAGAGTTTTGGCTAATATCATTATTGGCGATAGCCATCCTGCCGGGTCGAACAGTTTCGCAACAGCCGATAAAATTTTGCGCTTTGTATTTGAGTTTTCAGCTGGAATAGGGTCATACGAGTAGGAGAACGAGTCAGTTATAGCGTTCCATTTTATGCCGAGTGTCTTTGTTGAACTGGCGTCGTGAAATTTTAGGAAGTCTTCATCTAGCAGATCAGACTTTGGGACTAATTTCAGAATATCAGGGTGGTTTGCCGTTATTTTCTTAAGGGGAAAACTGGCAGATTTTAAAGCATCGATAGCCTGATGCAGAGAGTTCATAGTGGACTGTAGATTGTGTTCGCCCGAGAGTATATCGTCTACGTAAGTTTCTCGTAGCAATATGTCATGGGCAAGAGGGTGGGTGGGTTTCATATCTTCTGCGAGTTGGTGAAGTGTTCGGATGGCGAGATATGGAGCACAGTTGACGCCAAACGTTACTGTCTTCAATTTATAATCTTCCATTGGCAAATGAGGATCACTCCGGAAGAGAATTCGCTGAAACTGCTGATCTTCCGGGTACACGAGTATTTGGCGATACATTTTTTCAATATCGCCATTGAAAACGTATTTGTAAAATCGCCATTTCAGCAGAACGAGCATTAAATCATTTTGGAGTATGGGACCTGTATGTAATACGTCGTTCAATGAGTTTCCTGAGTGAGTTGTTCGAGATGCGTTAAAAACAACACGAACCTTTGTTGTTTTGCTGTCGGGTTTTAAGACAGCATGGTGTGGGAGATAGAAGGACAAGTATTTTCCCTTTTCAATGACCTCTTGTGATGAGGTTGCCTCCATGTGATTCAGGGAGATGTATTCCTTCAAAACTTCGGAGTATTTATCCCTTAGTTCTGGGTTTTTTTCTAGGGATCTCTCGACGCTAATGTATTGTTGTTGTGCTGCAATTCGTGAGTGTCCTAGGGCTAGAGTGCTAGGAAATTCCTTTTTGAAGGGGAGTTTTACAACATATCGGCCATCTTCCTGTCTGTGCGTGGTTTTGCGATAGAGTTCCTCGCAAAATTTGTCCTCTTCCGAAAGAGTTGGAGTCATAGGTACTTCTTCTTGTTGCCAAAACTTCTGAAGTAATGTACTAAGGGTCTCATCGGGGTTTTCAAATACCTGTGTAGAGAATGTGTTTACAGTCTCTTTAATTGGACCACTGAGTATCCACCCAAATATAGTATTCTGGGCTAGTAGGGAACCACTTACATTTGCATGTAGTCCATGGAGTAGTATTTGTGGGGTGAGATCGCTGCCTATAACCATGTCAATTTTTGATGGGGTGAAACATTGAGGGTCAGCGAGTGGCAATGTCGCAAATTCCTTCAAATTTACTGTTGACACTTTAACGCTAGGCAGGAAGTGAGTCAATTTTGGCAGTAATATTGCCTGAGTATTTATTTGGGTCTTTAGATCAGACGAGCAGAGGGTTATCTCGCAGATCCTATTTGAGTTTTGAACTACCGAACCTCCCATGCCGGATATTTTATAATGGGTTTCTTTGGTCGGTAGTTGTAAGAGTGCTTGTATTCTCGACGCTACAAAGGTTTTTTCGGAGCCTTGGTCTATTAGTGCACGAATTTTGTGATATTCGCCATTAGCTGACACTGTGACTAAAGCGGTGGGTAAGAGAGTAGTTTCGCAACTACTCGCAAAGTGGGTCGATGTAGTGTTTTTCTTGAAGGGGTTTTGAATTGGTTGGGTTCGACTCGCATCTTTTGACGTTGATGGTCTATCTGGGTCTTCCACTGGAGGTGGCGCAACGTTTGTTCTGTTATACGCTCTATTCCTCTGTGCGGGGTTTTGAGTACTGGGTTTTGGTTGAAAATGGAGAAGAGAGTGGTGTCGGTTTTGACAATAAACGCAAGTGAAATTGCTACCACAATCCTTTGCCAAATGTGAGCAAGCTAGACAATTTGTGCAATAATTATTGTCCTTCACAAATTTGCTTCGCTCTTGGGTCGATAGTTCTCTGAATTTAATACAACTCATTAATGAATGATTTGAGTTGCACAATTTACAAGAAAACTGATGCTTCGAGTCCACATGGTATGTTTGGGTCTTATTCCGGAAGTTCGATTGGTTGTGGGTCGTCGAAGATCTGTGACTGAAGCTCGAGTTCGGGTTACGTGTTTTATTGGGTCTGTAAGTGCCGAGTCGTTCTACCACTTCGTACCTCGTCGTGAGAAATTTGTCCATCTCCGACCAAAGTGGCAGTTCTTTTCGAGAGTCGAGGGATTGTTCCCAGAGTGCTAGGGTCTCATCAGGTAGCTTTGATGAACATAGGTATACGAGGATGGGGTCCCAGTTATCAGTTGAGACATCACTCGCATTTAGGGTCGATAAACAGTTATTTATGGTGGTTTGAATCTCTTGTATTCTTTCACCATTCTCAGAAAAAACTGTTGGCATATTGAATAGGGTCTTTAATTGGTTATCTACGAGAATTCTCCGATTCTCGTATCTTGATTTGAGTGCTCCCCAGGCTAGCTCGAAATTTTGATCGTTGAGGGAGTATTTTTTGATGATCAGAGCTGCTTTGCCTCGGGTTTTTGCTCTCAGGTGGAAGAGTTTTTGAGCTTTGGATAACTTAGGGTGATTTATGTAGACCGCAGTGAACATGTCCCGGAACGACGGCCAATCTTCGTACCCGCCGTAAAATATTTCCGTATCGCATGCAGGGACTTTGAGATAGGGTTGGTGCTCAGAGGGGGCATGGACAATTTGAACGGGATTTACTAGGGTTTGATTAGGCTGAAGTGTATTGAGTAACTCCTTTATCCTAAGTTGTGTGCTCATCGCCGTGTCCAGTGAGGTTTCGTACGTTTCCTCGCATGCCGTCCTGGATACATCCTCCGTTGTGCTGAGATGTGCTGCTTCGTACGCTGACTCCATTGCGTCTACTCGTTTGTTGAGTTCGTCCAGGTACATTTGGAGACTGGTCTCGGAGTGGTCCGTTTCTGCTATGTTCCACCATTTTTCGCAGAATTTTTCTAGTTTACTTGTGGTTAGGAGGAATTTCTTTTCCGCAACTCCGTATTCATCTTCCGACTGGGATTTAGATCGGGTTGATGCTGCAGGGGGTCTCAGGGTTTTGGGCTGATCTTTCTTCTCATCCGCCATATTAAAAATCTACTAAAAAATTTATTGCGAAACTAAGTGTTTTTTCCCACTGTAATTTATTCGCAATTTTATATGCTCGGGCCCACTGTGCTATTTTGTGTAGCGGGATATTTTGCACAAGTGGTAATGACCGGCTTTTTTTGTTGAGAGTCACTTGTCTTAGCGCCTCTAAGTACAAGTATGTGTGTATGTATGTATCACAGTGGAAAATAGAAACAGAGGTGGGTGGAGTTATAATTGATTTCCAGTGAGTGTTGAGTGACAAGTAAAACTTAAAATTATGGGTATTAGGGTGTGCGATTTTTAGTATGTGCTTTTTTTTGGTCAAATAAAGCAACAATTCTAAAGGAAATTTATAAATTTTCGCTATAATTATGTGAGTCGAAATTTTTGGGTTGGTGTTGATTTTGGGCGGAGTTTATGGTACAACCGAGATTAGTGCATATACATATGTACGGACACTTTTGAGTATTTTAAATATGTTGCAAAAAATATGCAACAGGGTGTAAGTGTGCACGTATATATATATTTTGCCGCAAATAATATTGGGTGAGAGAGTTCAGGTATATTTATGTATGAGTGTCCGAAAATATACGTATTGATATATGGGTATAAGTACAGCTTTTTCAGAGTCCCGCTATGGGAAGTTATCCGCGAAAAATACCGCTTGGTTTCTGAGCTACATAAAAATGTACATGTGTACGAAGTAATTAATTTTGCTGTGACTGTACCTTTTTAGGGATTGCGGATTTTGGGTAAACAACGGTTTGAAAAATTGTTCCGCGAAGGGGGGTGAGTTGACTTGCTGTACTTGTATATTTATCAATATATGTAGAGTAATCTTGTGTAGAGTGTACTCACTTTGGCATCCCGTGATTTCTTACCACCTGTTTTGTGTTGTTGTGATATTCCGTGCTGATGATTGCTCAGTGTATGTTCCTCTTGTTGTGACGTTGTTGTTGGTGTTGCTTCGTGCTTTGTTGTTGATGTTGCTGTTGTTGCGTTATTGTTGTTGTTGTTGGACCACTTTTGCAGGTATACTGCTCGTGGTATTGATAAAAAATATTATTAACGTTTAATAATACAACTGGGACAGCCTACTGTCCTTTTTCATGCACTTTGGCAAACCAGCGGTAATTTCTGTTGTATGCGTACGTAAAAATTTCCGCAGGTACACTATGGTGTGCCGCTTTTAGTAATATTTATTCTCACTACTTTTTTTGACTTTATTTTTTAATAAAATTTATATTTTTTCTTTTTCAGCACCTTTTTTTCTTTTCAACAACTTTACGGTATTTTGTTTTTAATTTTTTTTTTTTTTTTAACTAATTTTTCCACCACTTTGATTTTCAACACTGTATCTTGTATTCCAACAAATTTTGTATATGTTTTAATTTGCACTTCTTGTGTAGTTTTTTAAAGTTTATTTGCACTAGTTTTTGTTTCTTTAGCGCGCGCGTACCGGGTAAGTATGTTTTTTTTGTTATAGATTTAATTTTTTTTATTTTTTTTTTTTTTAATTGTATATATAAGTACCACTTTGCTTTTAATTTTTTCCGCAGGTAAGTATTTTCGGTATACAACTTATATGTGTATATACCTTTATATGTATATTTTTTATGC
>OX608081.1:74520537-74529535 GCA_951509765.1 Sphenella marginata | reverse complement strand
TTTGTGCAGACACTGGTTCGCATCCCAGTGTCCGAAAAGGGATCTGATGATGAGCTTGGAAACTCTGAAACATGTAATCCTATCCATCGCTGTGATTTAACAATGTAATTTTTCTCCAATTATCAATTTTTCCCAAAAACTGACAATTAAAATTCATTACGAATTATTGTTTCTCTGATCTCAAGCTTGCAAAACTTACAAATATGTAAAAAATTATTTTATTTTATTTTATTTTATCGTATTTTATTTTATATTATTTTTTCTTATTTTATTTTATTTCATTTCATTTCATTTCATTTCATTTCATTTCATTTTATTTCATTTCATTTCATTTCATTTCATTTCATTTCATTTTATTTCATTTCATTTCATTTTATTTTATTTTATTTTATTTTATTTTGCTTAGTTTTATTTTATTTTATTTTATTTTATGTTATTTTATTTTATTTTATTTTATTTTATTTTATTTTATTTTATTTTATTTTATTTTATTTTATTTTATTTTATTTTATTTTATTTTATTTTATTTTATTTTATTTTATTTTATTTTATTTTATTTTATTATATTTTATTTTATTTTATTTTATTTTATTTTATTTTATTTTATTTTATTTTATTTTATTTTATTTTATTTCATTTCATTTCATTTTATTTTATTTTATTTTATTTTATTTTATTTTATTTTATTTCATTTCATTTTACTTGCATTTAAGTTAAATGAGGTGCAATCCTAATACTCCTACACATGTCGTCCGTTGTATTTTCGCAAGTGGCAAAAAAATAAAACCAAGTGGCCATAAAGCATTGAGTCAACAAACATCAATGACTACATAGTTCAATTACGGTTTACGCCGTCTATTATTATTGATTTTGTTTGTTTAATCCTGTTTATTTTGGTATGATTTTTTTTCCCAATATTTGGGATCTTTCACTACATGTAGCGTAGAAATCGGAACATGTTAATAAAAGTACATACCCTGTCGGAAATTTTGCATGTGTTTACTTAAATAGCGCACTTTTAAATCATTCGCACGGGCTCACTATGAGTTAGTTTGACCAGTCATAGTATTTGTATTGGTTAAAAATATTTAGACGAAGAAAAAGAATATTTCAGTAAATGGTATTAGAGTCATAAAAGAGCCATTATTACTATGTGCTCGTATATGAATTTTATACCGCTCGGTAGGTAGCTACTTGGTCTACGGAAAATAGTTCAAAACTTATTTCATTAATTCATTATTACTATTGCTAATCAAAATATGCTTATATTGTATGTGTTTAATACCCGTACACAACCCAGAGTTTCTATACATAAAATTTTTAATAAATTAGTACTGCATACACTCTTATTTCTTGAATAATTAATAATCATGTTAAACTCAACGGTTTTTTGGATTATAATTTATGACTCATATATGACTCACATGTTTTTGGGTTCAAAATGTGGTTTCTCATTAAAGACCCGTACGAGCACATATTTCTTAAGTTATTAAGTACTTGCAGCGGTATCTGACTCAGTTGATCCCAGGCTTGGATTTATTTCCGAGTTAAGACTCTCTTACTAATTCTGGGCTCGTAAGTCCTGCTAATAACAACAACAACAGGTTCATATTCATTAAAAGTCTGTGTTTAAAATTTACAATTACTATCGTAGAGTCATATTTGACTCCAAAGATTTAAAAATGTGATTTGTTATGTATTTCGTACTTGCAATGAACGCGGGAGGCTAGTGACTAGTATTTGGTTAAAAAATATCTATGACTCAAATATGACTCACTGATTAGAATACTAGTATTCTTCGGATTTCAGGCTCGTACGAGTCTTAAGAGTCATATTGGATTCATATGGGACTTAATACCAAAGGTGGATTAGTGGTTAATTGAAGTTCCTACTGAGATGTTTTTGTACAGATTTTTGCTATTTATGTATGCTTTCCATTCTATTTTTTACAAGGATCGCATACAACACTTGGCTTTCTTCTATTCTTATTTTGGCCCTTGTCAACACATCCAAGCACATAATCTCACAATACATACTGATTTATTTTTCTAACGACATTGATTTGATTTGTGTTTTGAATTATTGAATTGGGTGCCACAAGCTGGATTCGACATGTTTTGTTAGTCATAGCCGATATGAGTACATGGAACTCTACACAGATGATTTCCTAACAAAAAAATGTTAATAATGTTAGAACATAAATGGAAATATTGTATCAGTCAATACACAAGGACACATGTGTGAGTATTTCTATTTGCATAAAAGACCATTAAGAATGGTTAAATAAAATGTGATGTATTGATTTCGGAAATTGCTATTAGTATTGAATGTTTGGCAAAAATTAAGAGGGATTATGTGTTTTAAATACCAGAGCAAAGAGATAATTCCTTTTGAAGAAATCTTTACCGGAGGAAATTTTTTAAAATAATTTGATTTAAAAAAATTTCAGATAGACGGCAACCCCTTAAAAATATGTATTCTTATAGTTTAGTAAGAGAGCTTAGATTGCAGCAAATAGTCTTTATAAAAAATTTCCTAAAATAATTTTATTTAGATAGGTGGCAGCCCTGTAAAAATATCCTTAGTGGCAACGCTTAAATAAGAGATTTTTATGAAAACTTTCACAGAAACATGAAAAATTATTTTTAAGATGATATTTGACACAAAAAAAAAAATTAATTAATTCGTGCTGGGTGGCAACCCAGTCTGTAACTCTACTTAGAAATATTTTTGTTCAAATACGACGTAAGTTAGCTTTCGTTTAATATCCCTAATGACACATCACATTGATTATTCTTATAATTTAAGTTAGGTGGCAACCCTGCAAAAACGTACTTGTTTCCAATACTGCAGTACTAGAGCGTGAAATGCAGTATATTAATCTATATTCTAAAGTGCAAAGCAATATGTCAAGCAGTTGTCGAAACAAAAGCGAATATGAAAAATAAAATATAATAATATGGCAACCCTGGGTCTTAAAGTCTATCTAGAAAAATATTTGCTGGGATAAGAAGAAAAATACCTTTCGATAGCCGTGATGGCATAGAATACTAAATTTACAAAGAATTTAAAATATGTGGCAACCTTTTTAAAACATTTTCAGTGGCAACACGCTGCTAGAAAGTTTGCGTTCAATTCTCACCCTGATGCGGTCTCACCTCACACCCTACAAGCTATGAGATTTTTCCACTAGCTATTCTATGTTTTCACTTCACTTCACGGCTACACTTAGCCATTCACACGTAAACATTTATTGACTTTTGCCGCAAATAACTTCAAATCACGCAGTGAAACATGTTTATGCCAGGATATTTACCGTCTCGTAATTTCATTCTTCATTCACTCACCTATGTACAATTCAAATGCATGTATGTAAGCAGCCATGTACACACTTTTTACTTCAATGAATTGGAATTTATTGTTTTGTTTTGCTACATTTATTCCGTTTTATATTCATATCACACACAGAAAGCGTTACAAAATGTCTGGTGCAGATTGCGGAAAATGGAAAGTAATCATTTGCTATTTGATATAGGAAAGGTTTTATGTGCGCCTAAAAGTATGCAACGAATTCGTTTTCGTGTTTGCATTTAATTTAATGCCAAAAGGTTTTGATTTTTGGCAATGAAAATGTACCTGAATGTGGTTGGTTTGTTAATGTGATTGGAAGGCAAATAAACATTACTTTCGCGCCATATACTGTTTAAGCAATAAAGCCAGTGATTGGTAGGATTTCAGCATATGGATAAATAAGAAAGCATAATTTTAGGGGTTACCAAATTTACAGTGTAGAACGTTTTAAAGAAATAGAATATATTTTGTATGTTAAAATAGCAAAATGTATAAGCTGTTACAGTGGCTGCCAAAAGTGTGTGCTTACTATTATCAGTATGCGTGGAAAGTAAGTAAATGTAGCATACTTTTTGGTGCATTTTTTTTTTATTAAAGGCTACTGGGGAATGAAAAAGGTAGGTAGTAATTCTGTTTTTGATCTTTTTTCCTGAGCTATTAAAAAGTTTGGCGAAGAAGGTAACTGTGAAGTAGCCAGCACACGAGTTTAATTTAGTGCTGAAATAGTATGAAATGCGCCTAAAAGTATGCATTTTTTTGTTATTTACCGCTTGAAGTAATGAGAAAATGTGGTACTAGAGGAGTAAATTCAGACAGAAGGGAGAAGAAGCTGTTGGCATGAGTGACTCAAGTTTGGCTAGCTACAACTTTACACTGTTTGAATAAAAAAAATTCAGACTGCGGAGTGCACGAGCAAGCTTAACATGAAACCATGACAACCACAGATAAGTTGCCCACGACGCTAGGTATAAATGCCTGTTTCTAGGTTATAGGGCGAGAAGTGAGTGTGCAAATGATCCAGCGCCTTACCTTAGGGCATTTGTACAAAACTATTTTCCATAGCGCTCTTGTTGATTATAATTGGCTTGTAACTAAATATTGCATACTTTTGGGTGTAGTAAATACTTGCTTGATACATTGTAGTTTACGAAATTTCATTTCAGTAATTGCTCAAATTGAAATCAGTCTGCTGATTTTAATAAGTATCCTACATTACTTTCCAATGACGAGGAGCTATTATTTCATTTCAAACGCCTAAATGTAGGCAAATCCTCCTTTAAGCATGTTAGCAATTAATTTTAATGATTACGGCGTTTGCAAATAAATTTAAAGCATAAAAGGGCGAGAGATTAAAGCACACTAAACTTTGAATAAATACCTGAACCCCTAGTATTATATACACAAACTTTGCTAACTTGAATAAGAGCGCCTAAAATTTGACTGGCTGAAATTATAATTAGTTTACTTTACTATTCGAAAATTTCAACTAACTAGGAAAATGTGACACCAAATAAACTCTCTACTTTCACAACTCTTCAGCGCTTTACTAGTTACAAAATTTTTGAAATGTTCCAGAGATAAATTCAAGTGCGTCATATAAATTTGTTTGCATACTTTCAGACGCATTGCCAAGGTATTTTAATGCGTACTACAATAAATAAGTTGAAAAAAAGTTATTGAGTATGCGTAAGCAACACTAACTAATATCAAAGCAGTTTCCAAAGCATCGAAAAATTTTTAGCGCCTGAAATTATGTTGTAGAACAACTTTTGCTGTGTTTAGGGCAGCAAAAACAAACTTTATGTTTTTTTTTGTTTGTTTGCTGCTCACTAATTTATTAAGTAAATAGCTAATTAGTTAAGCGTTAAAAAGTTTTTTGTTTATCATTTTAATTGAAATATGCAATATTTAATAAATTCTAGATATATATTTTTAAGGCATACTTTTAGGCGCATAGTTAAATTAATTTATTAAGGAATTTAGTATGATGTGAATTAAGAAAGATGAAATGAGATGGTAGAAGTGTGTATTTCAAAAGTGTGTATTTTACAGCTTACTAAATCCAATTAATTTTAATCTGTATATATCAATTTAACTAACAAGAAAGAACAACAGGGCCTAAAAGCATGCAACAATAATTTATAACAAAACAAAATTATATTACGTTTTCAGATAAAAATTACTAAAACGAATTTTACGCTTGAGTTGCGATAACCCTCATCACAGTATCATTATGCATATAACCGTATTACCTAAAAAGGTCAAATTTTATAAGCGTTTATATAGCTTATTTTACCTTTGAAAAATTTTTAATTAAAAACTGCCTAAAACTTATTGGTATGGTCTGCTATTATTACAGGTAGGTTGAAGCCTAAAGGTATGCCATGAATTCTGCATACAGCTTTAAGCTACTTATTTCCACGTAATTTTGAAAAGCTCTGCTGCGTTGGCCAAAAGTGTATTAAAATTCGCAAAATAGCTACTTAATTGTAATTATTATTTAGAGTGCTGGTCGGCAAAAAAAACCGAAAAAAGAGAGCAAAAGTCAGTGTGTTTAGAGTGCTTAGAAGTTTACTCTGCTGACACTGACCTCGGCTAAATTAAGCGAGCTAAGGTGAGAGAATGAAATTTAATTGCAAATTATGTTTTGGAAAAGCTTGGCGCATAGTTTATTGGTGACTTGGTAGTGGTTTGTAAACTGCTTTAAATATTAAGCCAAAAAGTATGCAACAGTGGGGAGATATGAAGCGAAAGCCAGCAAAGCAAGCCAAACAATTTCCTCAACCCTACATTCAGCAACATCTACATGAACTTACCAACATTAAACACGATTGTTAAAAATCACATGATAATCTTTGGCGCCTAAAATTATGTAATAATTATGCGTACATCTAACTACAGAGAATAATAGCGTCAGACAACCTTTCTTTTCTTATGTGTCGCGCTCTTCAGGGCACCCTTAATATGACTTAACAGAACTTTTGGCTAGCCAGGTTTGCGATTTCTAGAGTCCAGCGTTCGAAGGGCTTTGTTATTCTTATGGCGCCTTAAAGTATGCTGTTATTAAAAAGGTGCGCGCGACTCCCTTTTTTTATACCTAAACAGATTGATTATTGGCAAGCAGTTCTTTCAACAAGAATAATGCGTAATGACAGCAATGCTTTTAAATTCTCGTTTGTTTTGCTTTTAATATATTTTATATTGCCTATGTTTAGGCGCCCATTTTTTTAGCCTAAGATTATTGATTTAAATATGCATATAAATAAATTGATTTACACAGAAATTGAATTGAATGGAAAGCAAACATATTTGCAACAAAAAAAAATTTGTAACAATAACAAAAAAAAAAAGTAAGAAAATATTTCTTAAAATTCCTTTCCTTATTTTTAAATTCATATTCAAATTCCTTTTGTCAGCCTACAAAGTTAAACAAAAGCAATGAGGTTTTTTCACAAAAAATAAAAGTCTAACTTCAAAGAAATGCTTTGTAGCATATTTTTAGGTTCACATTTTTTTCTCACTTTTCATATTTTTCTTTGAAAAGTATGCAACAAACCACATTTTAACTTCCTGCCGCTTTGTTTACTTAGCGCAAATATTTTTGTTTGCTTATTACTACATACTCCGACACACTTTTCCTTTCATTTGCCAGCAGTACGCTGTGTGTTACTTGAAATGCCTAAAAGTATGCAAAACATTTCTGAAAAGACTTCTTTCATGTTTTTGTACTATCAAAAGTTTGTGCAAAGTTTATTTACTGTTTTGTTAAACAAAAATTTTGGTGTTTTTTTACGCTTGCAATAATGAAGGGCACGTGGAAAAATTTGCTGGAAAAATTCCTTTGCATACCTTTTTCTTTTATCTCAATATTTGATTGTTCTTCACTTTATGGCAGCTTACCGTAAATATTGTGGTAATTGCATATGTTTTGTTTTTGTGAAGCTATAAAAATCTATTTACTTTAACTGTGAATGGAAAATACTAAGCATTTTTTTGGTTTTAAAAAATATTAAAAAGCTTGTTGGGCGTTTATTGCGAAGCGTAATTCTTTATTAAAAGAGAAAAAAATATGGTTTTGCAAGAAGAAAAAAACAGTTGTGTATGACACTCAAAAGTAGTACTCAAAGACCGGTCTTCCGCTATAAACTTTTTGCTTTTAAGGCCAGAATATAAAAATAAGGACTTTAGCTCACTGAAGTTTGGCATTTTCAAACCGATCGCAATCACAATGTGTAAGATTTTATTGCAATGAACTAAATAGTCGTTGTTGAATTGAAAAAAAAGTCATATTTTCATTATAGTGACAAAAATCTGCTTAAACCCATAAAATAATGATTATTAATCGTAATGATTTCAGATTTATTGAATAAAATAAAATAAAATGATTAATCAATATTTTTCGCACATGTCAGAGTTGATCACTAAAAAAATTCCCGTAAAATCACAATTTTTTAAGATTATTCAAAATTAGGAAAATTGGAAATTTGACTGAAACTGAGGAAATAAAATACAGATTTTAACTACTTTTTACTTTGATTGCAATCAATTAACTGAAACTAAATAAAAGACAGATTTTAACTACTTTTTACTTTCAGCAATCAATTAACTAAAACGGAGTAAATAAAAGACAGTTTTCAAAAACTTTTTTCTTAGTCTTTTTCGAAATCTAGTTAGTCTTGACTTAAGAAATAAAAATCATATTATTTTAAAAGTCAAATTTGGCCCCTGAGGAGAGAATATAAAAACGGGAGAATAATAAAAAAAAATGTTCATTCTAAAAAAAATATTTGCTATGATTTGTTTTATTAATCGCAGAAAATAAGATTATGTTCTTAATCATTAATTAAAAGCAGCATTTTATAAATGTATAATTAATCCTTATCTGATTTGACACGCTTGATTGAAGTCAGATTTAATACTATCGATTTTTATACACTAAATGATGGTAGCAAAATAAGATTGCAATCAGTTGACTTAAGAATTTAAAGCGATAATAACTAACTAACTATTACTTTTGAAGTCAGTAATACATTTGATTTCAAATTTTATTTCTAACTAAAAAAATAAAAATCAATAATTATTACAAAATTTGTTAAAACCAATTAATTGCAAAGTTATTTTGCTTTTAATAAAATCCATACAATAAAAACGTCCCAAGCATATATTTACTCTTTCACAAAATAAAATCAATAAATTTTTCCATATAACTTTTTTTATTGAAATTTCTTAAACAACAATTAAATGCGGCATTGAGCTCTAAACCTCTCTATATATATGCAAATTTAACAATAAATAAACCCATACAACTCTTGCTAAACCAACAAATTCTAACTATAAAATACGTTATTTCCTACAGCAAACATATCACTTCCATTTGATTAATTATCTATGTGAAGCACATTCACTTTAAATAAACCACAATCCACTTAGAAAACTGTGTACTCAATAGCATTGCTAAATCTTTTATAAATTTCATTCTACTTGAGGCTAAATTTAATCAACCACACTTTAGTTTCTATTTATTTTAACTACAATGTATGTGCATATGTGTGCGTGTGTTAAATTTTTCAATTAAAAAATTTGTACACGTAATTTATTCCACTAAAATTAAATAGAATAAAATAAAATAAAATAAAATAAAATAAAA
>OX608081.1:74493037-74518037 GCA_951509765.1 Sphenella marginata | reverse complement strand
TTATGAGATCTTTGAAGGCCTTTGGTGCGGCCTGACTGTATTGGCTACATCTCTTAAGCATCTTATGGAATCGCCTCAATTGCTTAAGTACTCCGCAGTCCTGATGAGATTATTTTAATTTTGGTCAGCAATAAAATATAGCATCTTTGCTACTTAAAAACAAACAACCAACTAGTATGCTGAGGCCACATATTACACAATTTGTGAGATAAGAGTGGCATCCACTTAATTAAGTTAATCAGCTTAAAGTTTTGCATGCATGCGAACCCATAACCTTCCATAATATTTAATTATGCTAGTCTAAAACACTCGCAAATACGCTTAAGCCATACGAGTTTTATCAAATTGATATTTTAATGACCTGCCTTAGAGCACTTAGTGCATTTAATAGTACTCCATTAACGTAACAAACATACATACAAACATATGTAAATATATATATAAATCCCTCAAAGTCATTTTTAGTTGCATTAACGCTCAGCACTGACTTTGTTGCATGTCTTTATCGCTCACAATTACAGAGTAGTTGGCAGTTAAAAGGGATTAAATGCTTACTTTCTTCTACTAAAACTTGCTTATATTAATAATTTGAAATTGTACACACATACATACATACATGTTTATAAATTGAAATATGCAGCATTAAGTGAAGAAGTTGGTCGAATTGCTCTATTTGTATGTTAGCAGAATTGTCGATCGACAGCACTCAACAGACAATTTGCATCATTTCATTGGATTCTCTCAAGTGAATATAAAGACATTACATATGTACATATTTAGTTTGGTTAGCGGTGGCGTATACGTAACATTTTGTGGAATATACTAGGGATGTAGCGAATATTCGGAAATGAAATATATATATGTATACACATATATAAGTGAACCGTGTTATAAAACTTGCAAACGATTAAATCAAATTGAATATGTACTTCCGTTCGGGGTTTGTTTGTAATTAACACACGCAAAATTTAGGGTAAAAAAAAACGAAAATATTAAAAATTTAATTTATCGAGCTGAATATATCCAAACGAATTCGTGGTAGCAATCTGAAAATTGGTAGACAGATAGATACCATACTCAGGGAGAAAAATGGAAGTTATCGGAAAAGGGGGCGTGGCACATTCCATACAATCTTAACATTTCAAGCTGAATATCTCTAAAAGGATTGATGAGAGAGTCATGAAAATTGGTATAGAGATATTCGATATCAATAAAATACACACGGAAAAAATGTGGGAGCTTTTGGAAAAGGGGGCGTGGCACATCTTAACTTTCCAATCTGAATATCTCTAAAAGGGTTGATGAAAGAGTCATGAAAATTGGTATAGAGATATACGATAGTAATACTCGTATCATACCCAAGGAAAAAAGGAACTTAGCTTTTCAATCTGAATATCTCTAAAAGGGTTGATGAGAGAGTCATGAAAATTGGTATAGAGATATTTGATTTCAATAACATACTCAAGGAAAAAATTTGGAGTTATCGGAAAAAGGGCGTGGTACCTCCCATACAAACTTAACTCTTCAATCTGAATATCTCTAAAAGGCTTAATGGTGGGGAGTTGAAAATTGATATTGACCGTTTCTTAGTATTGACCAAAACACAGAAATGAGGGCTTAATCTGAACGAATTTGTATGAGTAAAAAATCGATTTTCGATAGAAAAAAAATCGAAAATTTGAATTGAAAAAAAATCTAGTTTGAGCAGGCGAAAGTTTGCCGGGTCAGCTGGTTTTGCATATAGAAAATATTTATTTACGATTGTCAAAAACATACGAATCATTCGCCTGAGCGAATTTGAATGCAAACATTCGTCACATCTCTAATATGTTGTACGTATGATTCCACAAGCATTTCACATCATTGCACAGCGTTTGACATTTTACACAGATGCGTGTGAAGGAGCTATCGATAAATGTCATAAACCGTAAAAAAAAAAAAATAAGAAAAATGCGATAAGTTGAAAACCCGCACAATAAAGACATTTGCGAACAGTTGCACATGACATATGTATGAGTGACATGTGAGGATGGCTTCCTTAAAGGTGTAAAATTTCAAGCACTGAAATAAAACTGCTGGAATGTATTATTGAGAGCTGAAGAATGTCTTCAACCAGTTTATATGGAAGCAGAGCAAGATGCTCAGTTCGATGGAAGGGAAAAGTGGATACGGAGAGGTGCTACATATAGGGAACGAAGAAGGTAATAGGCAGATGGAGAGGAAAGGAGAAGAGTATAACAGAAAGAAGAATTCAGAGAACGAGGAAAGTAGATAGGAAATAAAATAAAATAAAATAAAATAAAATAAATTAAAATAAAATAAAATAAAATAAAATAAAATAAAATAAAATAAAATAAAATAAAATAAAATAAAATAAAATAAAATAAAATAAAATAAAATAAAATAAAATAAAATAAAATAAAATAAAATAAAATAAAATAAAATAAAATAAAAAAAAATTAAATTAAAATAAAATAAAATAAAGTAAAATAAAATAAAATAAAATAAAATAAAACTAAATTGTTTAGCCATTCTCACTCATCCTCAAATGGGACTTTAAAAGAGCACATTCTCTAGCCGCTTAGGAATAATTTTTAGTTCTAGAAATTGAGGTAGAATTCTGAGGTGTAACCTCTTTAGACTTGATAAGCTTCACGTTTTCTAAGAAAAAATTCGAGGCAATTGTTTAGCCATACCCATTGAACATCATTTGGGACCTCAAAAACTTAGTTCCAGTTTAACTAAAACTATAGTTAATTTGTAATATTCGCACCGACTTTGAGGATTTCATTCCTTTATACATACTTACATACAAATTTATTTCAATTTCAAATTTCAACTCAATTCCCTTCTAGTTCTTAGACTTTCCCCTTTTTGTGACACATCTGAAATAATTCATACAATTTCTCTCATGCACCCAAAATAACCACATTACCTTAACAATCTTGGAATTCCTAGTCCTGACACACCAAAATGCTTGCAATCTAACGCTGCCAAAGGCGGCAAAATAAACGAATCAACCAAAAAAATCGAAATAAAACACAAAACGGAATTGAAAAACTTCAACAATCAAATATCGAAAATGCATGAAATGTGCTGAGCTTTGTAGCATTCTTCACTTTGGTGCTGCGCTAGTGGCAACAGATAGCTAGCACATCGTGCACATCACCTCGCCAGCCGCAGCCACACAGCACCATCAACATGAAATGCGTCCTTGTCAAGTCAGCTGGCATACCTTGCATGTACCACTTAAATGGCAAGTGACGCTCGTTGTTGGATATGCGCTAGAAGCGAAGGGGGATGGGTAATTGTATTGCAGTTCCGCACTGTTGCATATCCTACACTACCAACTACGACTCACGTCTCATGTTCTTACAAACTACCATCAAACTCTTTCTACTTTGAGCACTTCACAGCACAGGCGAAGCAGCTGGTGTGGTGGTAGCGCAGTTTGGCCGTGACGTGCCTGTTACCTGTCGGTTGCGGTTCGTTTGGTTTTCGCCTTTTTGGGTTTTACCTTTTCATTTGTTTGCTTTGCGTCTTTATTACTGTTGTTGTTTTTGTTGTCTTAAGTAGGTATCTGTGTGCGTAAGAACTTTGAAGAAATATTTCCTCCTTATTGTTTGGTTCATTATGTTTGCATGGATACTTAGTTTCTTCTTCTTCATAATCATGTTGTTGCTTTTTGCTTCGCTAAGTTTTAATGCCCCAACTTCATTTTATATGTATGAATCTTTGTGTAGTTTAAGAATTTGCAGGTGCTATGCTCTCGTTCACAAATTTATTAAAGAAGTATATGAAATCAAGAGTTTCCCTCTGTTGGGCGCAGCGAGTTTGGTTCATAACCAACGAGCTAAGGTTCTATCAAGCGTATTGTGCGAGAGACTGCAGCTCAATGTGGATTTAAAACTAGTAAGTCCATCAACGACCAAATCTTTACGATACGAAAAATCCAGCAGAAGACCCAGGATAAGAGACTCGACAGGCACCAGCTCTTTGTCGTTTTAAAAGCCGCTTTTGACGGCGCAAAAAGAAGTAATGCTTGCATATGACCTCCCTGAAAAGCTTACGCCGAACGACGTTGAGCAAGATCAAAAGCTTCATCAGAACCTCTTCGAGACATTCGAAACAGCCTTCTTTGGGCAGATAAGACTCTTTTTCGTGCGACTTCTTCAACTTGATGCTTGCGAAGAAGCTGAGAGGGCCCTTAGAGTATTCGAGAGAAAATTTCTCTGTAAAATATATGGACTTTCTCGTAATGCCGACGTCGAGTAATGATGAATATTTCACGAGAAATAAGGCATGGAAAGAAAAGGTGCAGAAGGGTTTCTTATGGAAAGCTGTGAAAGAGGGACGCTTAGACTTATTTGGAAAAAGAAGGTGGAGGATGGCTTGAACTTCCTTGGTTACCAATAAAATGGATGACTAGTGTGATTTGATACACAACGATCAAATAACGACGAATAAGATCAGGTGAACTTCGGTGAAGACCCATCTAAAGAACAAGTTTTTGAGGGTCATTAAAATATAAATTCTTTCGAACACTTCTAAGAATTCCTAAAGCTAAATGAAAGAATACCAACGCGCTAGTTCCTGGGTAGACTCATCTTAAGCTCTAGAAGCTTCTGACAATCTTACCGTCTTTAATCAATCAAAATTGCAAAATTTTGCGCTAAATTGACTTTTATGCGCATTTTCACATTGTTTTTGTTAGCTCATGACAAAACTTAACTCATCCTTTCGAAATCTTAGTTGGCTCACACCGAAGGACACACGGCTATTGAAATGTAATTTAGATAGTTGGCTGCATTGCGCTTACTAAAACTTTGCTCATCTTCACAACAAAGTTTTCTCTATGTCATCAATTGCATGCACTCATCACTTCTACGTTGGTCTCTCACTTTCCCCATAAACTTTGTGGACCTACAAATTTTGCTGCTCTTGCACAGGAAGAAAGACACATTTAAGTTGTCAAGTGAGACAAGTTGTTGGACGATTGTTACTTTTCTTGCCACATTGTTTGCTTACATTCAACAAATATTGTTCTCGCTTTTGTTTTCTTTCCCCTTTTCGTGTTGTTTTGTTTCGAGTGCTTTTACTTATACTGAGTTGTAAAATAAATCGGTTCAGTTATGAGAGTCATGTCGAAAACGAAAGCTAAGGGGTGTATATCTGTAGCCTGGACCCCTCAAAGACAGTGCTCGCACTCTTCACCAAATCGGGAGGTACACCCACAGGCATGTTTAGATACTTTTCGAAGTTGACAAAAGCCCATCTAACGCAGAGAGCTTTTCGAGAGCTTTTAAGACGAGCGCTGCTCAAACCTTTGCTATATCCAGGGATAGGTTAGGTTAACAACTGGCTTTACAATATTTAGTTTCACTCAAGCTTAGACTCTCTACCTTTTACTGACTTTATGTTAGGTCGCTTGGAACATGTTCTTAATTCAAAGTTCCGCTAGATGGCGCAAGGATTGAAGAATTTCACTGTGAAGTGTAGATTTTAATATTTTAGCGTAGTTTGGTACCCGTTGGCAATGATAATTCGAAAAAAAAATCCGCTAGGGGGCGCATGGAACAATATGTTTTGTGCTACAGATTCGAAGCTTACAAAATAATTTCCAAAGTTAATAAATTCTGAGTTTGATTTTTATGAATTTCGATGATTAATTTTAATATGAAATTTCAAGCAAAGCTCAGAACCAGTTGCCCGTACAAAGTAACACAAATAAAATGCCACTAGGAGGCGCATTATTCGATATATTTAGCAAAGTCAAGCCTATTTGGTTGAGTATTTTTTATGGATTGTTCTGCTACAATCTAGTTAGAAGTAGCTTGCAGCTAAGCTTTGAAGCTAGATAATAACGTAATGCCAAGAAAAATTATATCCGCTAGGTGGCGCTTGATTTTAGATTATAAGAAAACTTGTAAAAATTGCTTGATTTTTGTTGACAATGTAATAAAAAGGAAAAAAGTTTAACCACTAGATGGAGCTTCGTTTGAGCTGTTTCAGGCGCTAGGTAGCGCATGGTTTGAAATTTTGAAAACTCGTGAATAATTTAGGGAATATTGTGAAAGATTGCAAGAAACTTGCGGTTGAACTAGGTGATATAACCGTAGTTCAGAACCCAGCTGTAAAAAGCCATCATCCGGTGGTAGTCATCTGGAGAAAGATAAAAAATTTTGAAACTGAATGCAACAACAAAGATTTGAGCCAGATGGATCCATTTAAATGTCTGCTTCTATCTCTGAGGTGTACTAATGATCCGGAGTATTCCGGTGAGAATTGAGCGCCATACGGTACTTTATGGCCCACCGGATGTTGGCTAATGTAGTATAGAAAATGTTACGCCAGGGGGCGCAGAGTTCGACAAGTTTATAAATTTTGTTTGTATGATTCGATATAGTTAAATAGAAACATGAGCCAAAGAAGTCGGAAAATAAATATATGGTACTCAAACTGAGACTACCTTTATATACATAAATGTAACAAAAACAACAGAATTTTGTTTTCATTCAACGATAGAGTAGTTTTGATGTAACTTATTATTGTTATCTATTTGTTTGACAAAACTTTGTCTGTGACTTTTTACATAAAGGTAGTATTCAAGCACTTTTCTTATCATCTTTTGATGATGTTTTTCTTTCAAGTATACATAGTTGTCTTTGCTGAGTTCGATTACTTATTCCAAAGAAGCAATTGTATACGTACTTAAGATGGAAAAAGAAAAAAGAAGAAAAAGGCATTAAAGAGAAAAGTTAAGTAAAGAAATTTCCTCGAGAATTTGCATTGTTGCAAAATTTTCAAAACAACAATTGAACGTAGCAAAAATAAAAAGAAAATAACAATGCATGAAATAACAAGAAAAGTATGCATCAGATAATTTGAGGACGAAAGCAAGTGGCTGTTAAAGGAAATTGGAAGTGAGTGAAACAAGCGAGCAACGTTAGGTATAATAAGAGTACATATTTACATATGTACATATCAGTGACTTATGTTAAATAAAAGCTTGTTTACTGTTGGAGAGCAGACAATTTTTTTTATAATACATACAGTTGTGTGCAATAAAATAGTAGTGAAATGAAATTAAATAGCCTACGACAAAATAATTAGAAAGTTAATCAAAGTTTGAAAAAGTGACATCAAACTTTCAATATTTACACACAAATTTTACTACTATTTCAATTTATGTTCACTACTATAATATTGAACACAACTGTACATAGAACACTGACTAAATATTTAAGTAGCTCAACTGAAGCATGAATTGGTTTCACTGACAATGAAAATATTATTTTAAATAGGATAAATAAACGAGCTTAACTCAGATTTTATGAACTTTGACCTCTGACGAAGCTGCGCAAGCTTACTTCAATTGCTAGTACTTTCTAACAAAAAGCAAAATGTGTCACAAAGTGCTTCTCCAACAAATTTTTCACTTACACCCTTACTACCACTTCAATACTAAAATTCCCGCACTCCCACATTTCGTGCATATTTTTAGGAGCTTCCATAAATTGTATTTTACTTTTATTTATCTAATGCGATTAAGTTGACAACCATTCAGTGACCACTTACAAAAGTTTAGCTACATAGTAATGACTAGAGAATGAGTGAATGACTGAAGTTTGGTAGTTTCAAAAATAGACGAAAAAGTGAAATTCGGAGAAGGAAAAACGAAAAACTTCAAAAAAGTTTTAAAAAGTTATGTCAACTAATGTAAGTAATGAAATGAAGATTAAACGAGTTATACGCAAAGTAGACAAGGAAAGTGGGTAGTAATGAAATTTAAAATGAGGAGTGGGAAAACTTTGTAGAAAATATAGAAAGTGGACAAATTGCAAAGCATAATAAATTGTAGTAAGTTAAATGGATAGAATATGGGAAGCCGTAGTATTGATGACGTGATTGTAGTAAATTTTGGGGCAAATGGATAAACTTGGATGCTTAAATGGTGAAGAAAATTGTTGCACTGAAAATTTAGTAGCATAAAAAGGAGTTCAAGAGTAATAGTATAAAAAGTTAGAAGCATAAAAGGTAGTAGCGTAACGAATTTTTAGCATCTAAAAAAGTAGTAGAAAAAAGTAGTATTAAAAAATTTAGTAGTAAAGACAAATTTGGTATAATTGATAACAAGTAATTCTTAAAACTGCACACAAAGACAGTAGCATAAAAAGTAGTATGAACAAATTAGTAGTAATTAATGTAGCAGTACAAAATTGTATAAAATAATAGTACTAAACAGTAGTAGGCTTGAAATAAGTGTATATAATTGCTAAAATATTGATAACATTATAATTGCTCCCAAAATAACTTTTTACCAGTAAGAAAAAAGTTACTAAAAACCATTAGTAGTAAAAAATCAGAATTAAAAAATATTAGTAGTATAAAATGTTATTTGTATCCAAATTAATTTTAAAACAAACTTATAATATAATATGCATTCAGAAGTTTCAAAAAAAAAAATATTACAACAGGGAACAAAAAAAGTAGCAGACTACAATAATAGTAGTATTTTCAATTTATTGTATAACAAAGCTTTTGTATTTAAACAAAGAGGTAGGAATTATAAAAAAAAGGTACAAAATAATGAAAAAAGTTGGCACTTTAAAACGGAGTAGAAATTATTTAAAAAAAAGTAGTATCCAAAAAGGTAGATAAAGGCATAAACAAAAAAAAAAACAAATACATAAATAGTAAAACAAAAAGGAAAGCTTTTTCACTACTTTAATAAGAACGCTTTCTAAGCGTGTGGTATTGCAATTAACAAGGTCTTAAGAGTGTAGTAGTAGAATGGTAGTAGAAAAGGTAGTGAGAAAGGAGTAAACATTTTATTAAAAAGTGAAAAGCATACTATTTTTAATAATAAACAAGAGTAAAACAGTTGCAAAACCTTCAAAACGAAAAAATTTTGTTGAAGCTTTAGCATTAAAATAGGAGTAGTAGTAGAATTCGTTCAAAATATGAAGTCAAATACAAATGAGAATTTAATAATGTTAATGAGGCATTTCATAGAGCACATCATAATTAAATCAATATAATCAAAATAAGTTTTGTTTATTAAAAAGGAAGTGAAAATTATTTTGAAAAAATGTAGTATTCTAAAAGGTAGTAAAAACAGAGAAAATCAACTAGAAAAAGAGAAAAGCTGCTTACCTACATTACTTTAAAAAATAGTAGAAAAACTGTGTTAGAAAGGGAGCAACAATTTGACTCAAGATTAAAAATATAAGACATTTTGTTTTAAATAGTAGTAGATATTTACCGAAAATTCAATGAAAACTCTATCTATATAAATGAAAACGTATCACAAAGTAGTTATGGTACAACAGCTTAATTAATACGAAATTGCGATGCCAAGCTACTCTGTGGGATCTTAAGGTTTTAAAAAGTAGTTGTCAAATAGGAGTAAAATTTTCAGATTTCTACTCCCTTTTTACTACTATTTTAAGGTGTCTACTTCTTTTATACTACTATTTTTATCCAGTATAGTAAGTAAAGTTTTCAAAAAGTAGTAGTAAAATGTGTAGTCAAATAGAAATTCATTTCAATCAAAGTAGTTTTCTCGGAGATGGCTAAATTCCACTAGAAAATCGGAAAAGAAGCTTACTTACTATACTGTGAAAATAGTAGTATAAAGGGAGCAGAAAAATAGTAGCATAAAGATGTAAATAGTGTTAGATTTATGTTTCTATTCTATTTATAAAAGGGAGTAGAAAACTTAAAATAGTAGTCGATTTCTATTTAATAAAAATTTTTTAAATTCTAAGGCAAAGCGTCCTTCACCAAGTTATTTTAGTTCACCCCTAAAATTTCCAGCCCCACATTTTTGCCACAACAAAATTATTCCAACGAAATTTTCGATGAAATCATTGCCACAACACTACACTTTCCTGATGTGCTGACAGACAGCTTTAATTTTGCCCATTAGCAGACCACAAGAGCAGCCGTCAAAAGTGCTGATGTCAGAAATTAGCTGCAAATTTGCTTTAAGAATCCCAAACACATTTAGCAAGGCACCGACACCGACCACCACACCCACACATACTCATAAACATATTTAGAGCTTCTTCTTTTTTCAAATATAATTTACTTACCCGCACTTTTCGCACCGTCTTGCGGCTATCATTCTTTATGTGCACCGTCACACAAACATCCTCGCCATGTGTATACCATGCCTTATCGAGACTCGCCCTCAAGCCAACACGTCCATCTTGTAATAGAAATGGTTTGTCCACTGCACCTTGTGGTCCACCGCCACCAGTGAGCGCACCAGCTATAGTTGTAGCTGCATTGCCACCAATCACGCCGCCAAATGCGCAACCAACACCACCAACACCGCCGCCCCCGACACCAGAGCTAGCAGGTGTGCCGGTGAGTGGTGGTGCACTAGGAGCACCAGTGCTATCATACTGCGAGTGTGTGTGGTGAAATTATGACGGTGAAGCAAGTGAGCAGCAGCCATTATCGTAATGCCAGCCAGTTGTTCGTAGGATTTGCAGGATTTTAGCCGTCATTGTTGGTGTTGTTGTAGTGTGTTTTTGGATGCAGAGCAAAAGTAGAAATCGGAAACGAAAACTCGATTAGTTGTCAGGGTATTAGTGGATGTACTTTTCGTATTTTCTATTTATTTATTCAGAGTCTGTACAACGGACGAATAACCCAGCGAACCAACGGGAGTGCACCAAATTTGCCTAGGGTTGTTAAGCGGACTATATAAAGGTTCCCAAAGTGTTTGTTTGGACTCACATAACGTCTGACTTTGAAGGCAAAGACTCCTTGCGGAATCTATGCGGACTTCTCTCTAAGCTCATGACTTAAAAATGACTCATTTAATCTTCCGCAAATAACCTCAATACTTCCATGAATTAACTTTTTACGCCGGATATATGCTAGGTGACCGAACCCGCTCGAGGAGAATAACTAAAGCGAACCACATGTAGCATAAGATTCACACTGGGTAGTTCAGAGCTTTTCAAAGTCTTAGTGTTATCCCTAATGTTTGATACTCACCTCTTGAAAGGATTTACTATAGCTGTAGAACGGATCGGTGGGACACTTTTCGATTTCGCTTTTACTACGTCCAAAACGTCCACTAAACCGGAAGGACTTCGGCGATAGACGCAGTTTAGGAAACGAATCACCACGCTCCGATTTGCGTGGCTTGGCGTGACTTGATGCGTGGGCTGGTTGTATGCGATCAGTGGTACCGGATGCACCACCACCACCACCACCGTCCAAACCTCCGCTGCCACCGTGCGTTAAAACTGAACCATGATTACTATTACCATTTGTAGGAGGCGGTGAGGTCAGTGAAGCGGTTAGTGGTGGTGAAGCGCCCTGGTTATTGATCAGGGCAGCAAAATTCTCAGGTCCGTTGGCATGATTATAAACATCGGTGCGGTAGATGACACGTACACCCATTTTGACAGAGGCGCGTCTAAGGAATTTCTCGTCCGTTTTGTCGGCTGAAAGAGAAAGAGAAAATGTGTTAAACTGTGACTAGATTCAGATTTGTTCTAGGCTGAAGAGGGAGACTTGTAAACATCAGAAGGAATAAGAACAAATCTCAGGTCGTGTGAGGTTCATGTTAAGTTTACCTTTAGAGCAACTACTAGATAGACTTAAAGACACACCTTAAATCACCAGCCCATTTCACTGAATCAAAATTTCTATCCCAAATAGGAAATTAGTTAAAGCCACAACACGTCTCATTTGGTAAATCGATTAGCCTAAGCCAATTACAACACAATAACGCACCACAGAGTCGAGATAAGACATACTTATTGCAGTATAAGTGGAAAAGTGTCAGCTAAGCATTGGCAAAAAATAAATTTCTGGCTGGTGGGTTGCGTGCTCATGAGCCATTCAATAGCCTTTTTAGTTAATTAATGGACTTTTAGCGGCTTACAACACTGTGAGGTCTTTTTTCGACACCTTTTTTTAATCGACAAATAGAACAATAGCTTAGTAGCACAGTCGTTAGTAGACGTGAGCTACAAAGAGCTAGCTCAGTTAGGCAAACGAGCACATAGAATATTGAGCTATTAACCATTGAACGAGGCACACTGGGTTAAATAAAACAAACAAATAAAATAAAATAAAATAAAATAAAATAAAATAAAATAAAATATAATAAAATAAAATAAAATAAAATAAAATAAAATAAAATAAAATAAAATAAAATAAAATAAAATAAAATAAAATAAAATAAAATAAAATAAAATAAAATAAAATAAAGTAAAATGAAATGAAATGAAATGAAATAAAATAAAATGAAATGAAATGAAATAAAATAAAATAAAATGAAATTAAATAAAATTAAATTAAATTAAATTAAATTAAATTAACTTAAATTAAATTAAATTAAATTAAATTAAATTAAATTAAATTAAATGAAATGAAATGAAATGAAATGTAATGAAATGAAATGAAATGAAATGAAATGAAATGAAATGAAATGAAATGAAATGAAATGAAATTAAAGGAAATGAAATGAAATGAAATTAAATTAAATTAAATTAAATTAAATTAAGTTAAATTAAATTAAATTAAATTAAATTAAATTAAATTAAATTAAATTAAATTAAATTAAATTAAATTAAATTAAATTAAATTAAATTAAATTAAATTAAATTAAATTAAATTAAATTAAATTAAATTAAATTAAATTAAATTAAATTAAATTAAATTAAATTAAATTAAATTAAATTAAATTAAATTAAATTAAATTAAATTAAATTAAATTAAATTAAATTAAATTAAATTAAATTAAATTAAATTAAATTAAATTAAATTAAATTAAATTAAATTAAATTAAATTAAATTAAATTAATTTAAATTAAATTAAATTAAATGAAATGAAATGAAATGAAATGAAATGAAATGAAATGAAATGAAATGAAATGAAATGAAATTAAAGGAAATGAAATGAAATGAAATTAAATTAAATTAAATTAAATTAAATTAAGTTAAATTAAATTAAATTAAATTAAATTAAATTAAATTAAATTAAATTAAATTAAATTAAATTAAATTAAATTAAATTAAATTAAATTAAATTAAATTAAATTAAATTAAATTAAATTAAATTAAATTAAATTAAATTAAATTAAATTAAATTAAATTAAACTAAACTAGACTAACTTAAATTAAATTAAATTAAATTAAATTAAATTAAATTAAATTAAATTAAACTAAATTAAATGTTTCAAAAAGGGCGTTTCCCTTAAGTCGTTGAAGTATTTTAATTTGTTTTAAATTTGTTACACAGTGTGTAATTTTTTTTTGAGAAATAACTGTAGACATAATTCACCTAACAAAAACTGCTTTGATTTTTTTTTCGTAAAGCTTTAGTTTTTTGTACTCTACATGAGTTTGTTCCTGCCAGCCCCAGCGAGCGGTGCATTCCCTTTGGTCGTTTGGTCAACTAAGCTTCATAAGAAACTGAGGTTGGCTTAGGCCATTTCTAATTGTTACATTGTGCCCAAAGTCGCTGTGCCAATTGGTATTACATTTTTTGCTATTTCCAACCTTTTCGTTTTTCTTTTTTGTTAAATTTGTATTTTGTGCTTTCCAAGGGATTAACGCTTTGCTATGAGGGTTACTGCAGTTGACAGGAGGCTAACGACGAGTTTTCGTTTGAGGTAGCGTAGTTATGTAATACTTTTAATTACGGGAATATTTCTTAATTGCTGATTTTGTTGTTCTAGCGAAAGTTCAGATATAGCTTTTATAGTATGGCATCGGGCTCACCAAACATAAGAAACGTGGGCTGACCAGAGCTATAGCTTGTTTGGCGTAGGTGATGTTAGGATTGGAGAATTTATATGAATTCTCCCTATAAAATTTTAAGTTCTCGTTTGTGTGCTGGCTTCGTGTACCAATCTGCTGAAACAGAGCTTCGCAGTTTGGTAACTGGCATTGACTCGTTCCTAAAAATTAAGGCGTATAGACTTGTGACATCCTTCGATATCGGGGTTGTACTCAATTGTATTCGTTCCCAAGTGTCTGCCTGGACAGCTTTAGAAGTAGCAGCCTCATTAGTGGAACTAATTGAACAGCTCTTAATTGGCAAACGGCTTTCCACATTCTCTGGTGAGACTGAGCTTTTATGATACTTAGGAGGGATGCACCTTAAAATGGCATTATTCAATCCTTGCTTTGTAATACCAATCTAAATTTTCTCCGTCTGAGTGAGATCTGAAGAACTGGAAGTAATTTTGTGTTGACGGAATCTGGGAATCAAATCTATACTTGCCTAGGAGCCATATGTATGATATATATGTTCCAATGGTTGGACCTAGTCATTTGAAAGGGATGTTAGTGTCGTGGATTACTTTCGGAAAGGTCTCAGGCCAAGTCTCATTTTGGAGTCTTAAAAACTGTTCTCTTTAGTTAATCAAAAACCAAGCTTGTCTTTAACTCGCAACAGACATCTTGCCTTATAAGGTTCTGCAAGTCTAACAACAACTAAGTAAACAAATTCTATTCCGATATTGGCAGCAGAACGACGACCGTGACGTAAATGTCACACCTTGAGTGATACAAAAGTGAGCAAATGAACTTAAACGGATTTCCGTTACTTCTTTAAGGGGGAGGGTGAAAGTTGCTTTAAAACGGTACCTAGCGATGTGTTAACCCTGAATGGGATATTCAATTTCCGGTTTAATAACATTGCGCGCAGCTAAATATATTATGAAACTCACAGCGTTGTAGGTGGGTGGGTGAGATTGGAAATTGCAGTCTCATGTGAGTACGGCTGAAGGAGCTATACAAGGTGATATAAAATAAAAAAGCTAATACTTTTGTGGGCATGGGCTCGCTTTTTTTTAAGTCAACCTCGATTAGGTTTTTTAGGTTTAGTTTACGCTCGTCCTTGTAGAGCTGCAGAACTAGGGCAGTTGGGGTTTTGTAATACCTTTGGTGTCTGCAAGATTTGTTTGCCATTCAAATGTGAAAAGGACTTAAAAGTTGATGGACTGCCTTGATCTAAGTGGTAGGCAGGTATCTAAGATTGAGTCCACGACCAAAAAATCAAGACACCGGAGGATTAAACAATGGGTTTCTCAAACTGGTGTCTTATCCCCGTAGTCGTTGGCACCCTGACTATCAGAACACAGCTGGCTGGGCTGCAAGGAGATCCTTATGACGTCCAAAAAATATTTGCGAAGTGGGACTAAGATGGTCATAGTGTCGGAAAGCAATGCAATTTGCCATTGCCTGAACTTTAAAGTTGACTTTTTAAAGCTGAATCGCCTCTACGTAAAGTAAGGAGACATCCTCGTAGGCAATAGGACTTGATCCACCATCTAATAACAAGCTCGTTGGATCCGCAACAATATAAATACAGAGACGGTAAAGTCTTTTGTGAGCTTGCGCTTAATTACTATGATCCAACCCCATTGAAGCTGCCAGTTTCCTAGAGACTTTGGTTATAATTAGGGCAGTGGACGTGTCGATAAGGCAGCAGGAAATTCTGCTACAACAGCAATAACAACATGACTGAAGAGATTCGTCAGTTTCATTAAGCCTGTGCAGAGGGTAGCTCCACCCTTCGATTCGATTAGTGAAATTCTCCCCACTATGATGAGCTACTAGATTGAGGGGCTGTGAATGCTGTAGTATTTATTCGAATTATTTATTCGTTTATTCGAATAGTACTATTCGTTTTTTCGAATAGTACTCTACCCGTCGAATAAAAATTGTATTTATCCGAAGAATTTTTATTCGAATAGTCCCATGCCTAGCTAGAAAATATATCCAGGTTCTTGGGAGGAGTTTTCTACCTATGTGAGACCTTCACAGACTGACCAGCTGTACCAACAAAAGACTGCCAAAAACCCCTACCTTCCGCTTCATTCCTAAAATTCTAACAGATTTCACACCTAAAACATCTTTCGCCCATCCTCAGCCCCATCATGCATTTTCCAACGCCCTGTATTAGCGCTACAAAGTTTCTATGCCCACCACAGCCCTCCTCAGACGCAGCATCGTGTTGTTGCATATGACTTTTAATTTCTATAATTTCCCATAGAAAGTTTCTACATTCTAGCTCATTGATTCACTTAAAATTGTACACATACTTAATGCGATTAGCAACTCGAGACAAGCATAGCTGTGTGTTTCCTTCTAGCTAAGTGTCCTTGTGTCAATTGAGCCCTTTTTTCTTTCTTTGGTTAGCATATTTTTACTTCAAGGTTTCTTCAATATTCCCAAGCCGTTAATCGAATAACTTCTATCCTTTTCTATTACTCACTTCATTTCATTATTTACAATTTCTTTTTACTTTCTACCACTTTCTTCGTCCATTTTTAGTTACTTCCGCCGTCCTTTGCACTTACCTATAAAACAGCGCACATCGTAGCTGGTACCAATCGGTGCGCCATAATAACGTTTTGCGGGTACTAATTGTACACTTGGTGGCGCTTGTGGGGTTAAAGTGAGCGTAAATGGATGAGCACCATCACCGAGACGTTTCATTAAGGCTTCCTAGAAAGAAAATAAAAGAAAAATGTGAAATGAAGGAGGCTTTTGTGGGTTGATTTTGTGGCTACTAAAGTTTTTTTGGAACTGAAGAAGCAGGGTTGGGTTGGTTGTAGTGTTACCAGAGTTCGTTTGGAGCTTGTAACCATAATGCCCGAAATTCTAAGATCAGCTCTCACGAAAGGACGGCGCTGACAGCTACTAACCTACTAGCAAGAATTTGTTCAAACGTTCCAATACCAAGATCGATTGGAGATGGGAAATCCCTGTCCTCATACTAGCCCGTCTTTCTTACGCTGCCGTCGGTTGTTCTAATCCCAAAATACTTACTTCCCGAAGGCTTGTAGAGTGCTGAAAAAATGCGTAGATCTCTGCTTTGAGCTCGACCACTGCGGTAACTATTTTTACAACGACTTGGTGAGCCCGGCCTTCAAGTTTATCTGTCACCTTTTATCAGAGACAAATCTTACTACTTGTACATTAAAGCTTTCCTTACAACTGGGGTCTTAACTTCGACCACAATCAGCTCCCTTATAAGTCACATTAGGAGATTAATGTATATCCCCGGGTCTTGTCAAATTTTCAGATTAGCGACCAATACCATAGCTGACGTCTACCCACAGTAGTTGACTGGATAGTTTGAAGTTTGAGGTCTGAAGATTTTTCGGAGTGAATTTAAATAGAGCTTTAACGGAATTTCAATGGAGTCCCCAAAAAGTTCAAATCATGTTTTAATGGAGTTTCAAGAGAGTTTCAATAGAGAACTTTATGGGTTTAACAAAAGTTTTGATGGAGGCTCAACTTTTAAGGAGTCTTAAGGGTGATTGAATGGAGTCCTCAGTGAGTTCAAATGAAGTTTTGAATGGAGACTCAAGAGAGTTTGAATGACGCTAAGTGGGTTTGAGTTGAGTTTGAATGGAGTCCCTAGGGAATTCAAACAAGTTTCAAGGGTGTTCAAAATTAAGTTTCAAGGGAGTTTAAATATCGAGCTAAGTGGGCTTAAGTGGAGTCGAAATAGAGGTCCAACTTTGAAGGCGAGTTTGAATGCAATCTCTAAGGAGTTCAAATGAAGTTTCTATGGAGTCCCAAGGGTGTTCAAAATTAAGTTTCAATCGTGTCTGAAGAGAGTTTAAATAGAGAGCTAAATGGATTTGAGAGAAGTTTAAATGGAGGTCGACTTTCAAAGAGTCTTACGAAAGTTTTCCGCCATGATTTTCTGCAGATTTTTCTTACTTAGCAAAAGGCATTGCATATCTTAAGGCGCCAGTGTTAAGGACCAAGTAATTTAAATGGAGTCCCAAGAGAGTTTAAACATAGAGCTAAATGGATTTGAGAGAAGTTTAAATGGAGGTCGACTTTCAAAGAGTTTTCCGCCATGATTTTCTGCAGATTTTTTTGACTTTGCAAAATGCATTGCATACCTTAAGGCGCCAGTATTAAAGACAAAGTAATTTAAATGGAGTCCCAAGAGAGTTTAAATAGAGAGTTAAAAAAGTTCAAGGGGAGTAGAGATGGAGGTATAACTTTGGAATAGTCTTCAAGGAGGTTTCTTCCATGTTTTTCTGCAGATTTTTCTCACTTAGCAAAAGGAGTTGCATACCTTAAGGCGCCAGTATTAAAGAATAAGCACCTTAAAGAAAATGCACATTTTCAAGGCGAAGTAGCAAGTAATTTATGCAGCAAAAAAAAAGAAAAACAACAAGAAAAGGCGAAACCGAAAGCATCAAATAAGCTGAATTTAAATAAAATGTGTTGTTGTTGTTGTTGTTGTTGTTGTTGTTGCTACTAACATTCAACACAACAACAAATTTGTTGACTCACCTGCAGTGGGCTAAGCGATTCACGCGATGGCTCCTCATTCCTTGGCCAAACTTGATGCAGTGACATGATGGCCTCATTGCAAAAACGCAAACCCATCACCTCCTCATCCTCACGTCCATAACTGCAACAATAACAAAAACAAAGTAAAGAAGAAGAATATTGAACAAATGCAGAATAATATACAAACAATTTGCATAAATTTTTCAATTAAAGTGACGATACGAGCAAGACAAAGACTCTGAAGTAATGAAAAATTGATTGAATAAGTTGCATGAGTAATAAGAGAGGGAGAGAGAGAGAGTAAGTGTGGCAGTGAGAGGGGTGTACAATAAATGTTTGAAAAATGTTACAAAAAGTGTCGAGCTACAGCTTAAAGGCAATACCCTTGAGTGTTACACAGTTGAATGAATAAATAAATTTTGCATTTAAATTCGAATATGAAAATTGCACGAAATACATTTTGATGAAGGAGTAGCGCAGCAAGTATGTATGTACGTGCAAATATCGACACGAAAGGATTGCTTATGTGGTTGCCGATTTGCAGTGAAGTTTGCATTTTATATGCAGATTAAATATGCATATTTCAATTTTGTCAATGAATAAATCATAAGTCGTTTTCTTGCACGAACTAGGACATGAACTCTGGTTTGGGGGCTCATAAGGTTTGGGGGGTGTCAATGCACAATTTTCCTTTTGTTTGACCCTTAGAACCTTTTCGGTTAGTCGGTTTTAGGTCTAGCTCCGACAGGTTTTTCTTCAAACAACTAACGCGCTGAATTGACAATAAATTAGACTAGCAGCTGACGGTGTGAGATCCATTTTGATACCTCATAAAATACCTACGAAATCAGCTTATTCTGATAAGACTGATTTCGACCTCGAACGACTCTTCGGGGACACGAGTTGGCTTGAATAAGTCTTCGGAAACACGAGTAAACCAATTTCGCCTAACAGCCTTAAGCTCAATAACCTAAATGACACTGTTTGGTAACCCATGAACTCTTCCGGAATATCCTTGAAACCTCGCCGCTCGTGCGATGCTTTTATTGAACCCGACACTGTTAATGGTTCTATACCCACTAAGAACATAAGTTGCCAACCTCATCATCATTGGCACTGATCCCACAAAATTCTGACCAACATAGATAGAGGGAGATACTCTTTCAGGATCCCTCCACAGACCGGCCTTTGTTTTGAGCAAAAGACTCTTCTGAAGGCCTATTGACCAGCGCACTGAAGAGATGGAGTGCACTTCGTCTGACTGTGGGCCATCCAATAAAGAGTTAGCTCTTCAGGTTGACTGAAGGACGATGAGTTCAAACCAATCAAAATCATTGCAAAACATTTCCGTCTAAAAAATTAAGGGTGACTTTTGAGAATTTAGGTCTGTTAATTGGGTATCATTTTGTCTGAGCCATGGAAGAGTAAGAAGACTGTGACGCTTGAATCTTGATCAGAGGTAGGTAAAAAAAATTTTCAAAAGTTTGAGTGAATTCTTATACTCACCGGAAAGTCAATGTCAATTGTGCATACACCCTGTATCCCTGTATCGCTTTTGGATCCACATAGATGATGCCACGTAATATGGCTGGATTATTGCCAGAGAGTGTGATCTCGCGTGATGGCAAATACAAAGTGAGTACGCAATTCGGTGATGTTTTCTTATAAACACGTTGTGTGCCGAACTCATCCTTTTGAGTGCATCTGTAAGGAAGAAGAAGAATAAGAGATGAATATGGAAGTTGTTAAGTATGAAAAGAAATAGGTTTTGAGGGAATGGTAAAGACTTACTGGAGATTAAATATATTTAAAAAATTAGATTAGCCTAAAATTTTGTTGTGCCCAGTGGCAGTTTTACCTGAGTACTTTAGGAAAATTACGAAATACTTAAATTATAGAGCGACTTCTTTTCCGTATTTGGTTACTGATGGCGAAGAGGGCATCTCGAATTGGGATACATCAAAAAATAAATAAAATAACATAAAATAAAATAAAATAAAATAAAATAAAATAAAATAAAATAAAATAAAATAAAATAAAATAAAATAAAATAAAATAAAATAAAATAAAATAAAATAAAATAAAATAAAATAAAATAAAATAAAATAAAATAAAATAAAATAAAATAAAATAAAATAAAATAAAATAAAATAAAATAAAATAAAATAAAATAAAATAAAATAAAATAAAATGAAATGAAATGAAATGAAATGAAATGAAATAAAATAAAATAAAATAAAATAAAATAAATTAAAATAAAATAAAATAAAATAAAATAAAATAAAATAAAATAAAATAAAATAAAATAAAATAAAATAAAATAAAATAAAATAAAATAAAACAAAATAAAATAAAATAAAATAAAATAAAATAAAATAAAATAAAATAAAATAAAATAAAATAAAATAAAATAAAATAAAATAAAATAAAATAAAATAAAATAAAATAAAATAAAATAAAATAAAATAAAATAAAATAAAATAAAATAAAATAAAATAAAATAAAGTAAAATAAAATAAAATAAAATAAAATAAATTAAAATAAAATAAAATAAAATGAAATGAAATGAAATGAAATGAAATGAAATGAAATGAAATGAAATAAAATAAAATAAAATAAAATGAAATAAAATAAAATAAAAAATATACAGGCCCTGAATTATTTGAATGAGGAGACCATTCCACCCACAATTTAAAAAAAAGGTGTTTTCTGTGCTATTTTCTTATTTGCTATTCCTCTATCCACTCTAACGCTTGGTAATAAACTTAAAATGAAATCCATTATGCAGTCATTACTGTCAAGTCATTTTCGCGCTGCGCCCCTCCTCATCCTTTTAGCACTGAATGCGCGTCTGTAATTAATCGTCGGCGAATTACAAGTTAATTGTGCAACAAAAAAAAAATAATAAAGCAAATACAAAGTAGTGAAAGACGAACAAGCACACAATACGCGTAGGTGTAGTCTACACACAGTAATGTGCTGCTGTGGTTGGTAGGCGGGTGGTAATGGCGACCTTGCCGTTAGAGCGTCATTTCGGTAGAGCTTGAATACGCACAAAAAGTCTTTAATTGCGCCAAAATGCATTTAAAGCGCGGAAAATGAAAGCGTGCATGAGTGTGTGTGTGTGTGTGTGTGTGTAAGAGTTCTGTGAATGTGCACACACAGTCTGTCATTTGTGCCATTTAACGCTCACACATTGTGGTGCGCTTTCAAACTGAACTTTTTCTGTTTTTAGTGCGCCGTCGCTTTCTCATTATTCATTTAATTATTTGTTCAGGTTGGCCATCCATTTGGTTATTTACCTACTCTGTGGTTGTTGTAGTGTATTTTTGCGTAAAATTACACTGCAAAAAATGCGTTTGGTCTAAGCTGAATTGGCTACGAGTCACAAAAGAACATGCGACTGATGCCAGTTTTGAACTTTAACATGAATCGTACTGACTCCTTTTGTTTGAGTTTATTTTATGGAGGGAATCCGCATACCCCTTAATGCCTTAAAGCCCCATCAATACGCTAGACAAATTTAATTTGACTTCTGTCAACTACGCCCATAATGTACTAGTTGAGCTCAATTATAACCCTCTTATCCCGCTTTTATTGTATTTGTCGGGTGTGTTTGTGGTTTAAAATATTTGTATCCGATGTGCAATATAATTGTGTATGTTTGTGTCGCGGCATGATTAATGTGATTTTAAAAGAAGCGCTAATTGAAAAATTAATTAATAACATTTGATTGTGCTCAAAACTGTCTGAGCTGGAAATAAAATTAATTGAGCAAATTTACATTAACTACAAACTTATGTTTTTGACGCTAAAGAAGCATTGACTCACCACTTCTTGGTATCAAAGTAACTCAGAATTATTTTATGTATCTGTCAGTAGCAGAGCTGAAATTTCTTATACGAATTAATTCGCCTAATTACCTAAAATAAAATAAAATAAAATAAAATAAAATAAAATAAAATAAAATAAAATAAAATAAAATAAAATAAAATAAAATAAAATAAAATAAAATAAAATAAAATAAAATAAAATAAAATAAAATAAAATAAAATAAAATTAAATTAAATTAAATGAAATCAAGTGAAATTAAATTAAATTAAATGAAATTGCATTAAATTAAGTTAAATTAAATTAAATTGAATGAAATAAAGTTAAAATTAATGAAATTGAATTAAATAAAATTTAATCAAATTAAATTAAATTAAATTAAATTAAACTAAATTAAATTAAATTAAATTAAATTAAATTAAATTAAATTAAATTAAATTAAATTACATTAAATTAAATTAAATTAAATTAAATTAAAATACATTAAGTTAAATTAAATTAAGTCAAATTAAATTAAATTAAATTAAATTAAATTAAATTAAATTAAATTAAATTAAATTAAATTAAATTAAATTAAATTAAATTAAATTAAATTAAATTAAATTAAATTAAATTAAATTAAATTAAATTAAATTAAATTAAATTAAATTAAATTAAATTAAACTAAATTGAAATGAAATGAAATGAAATGAAATGAAATGAAATTAAATTAAATTAAATTACATAATATAAAACAAAATTAAATTAAACAAAATTTCGATTCCATTTTCGCTTTAGGTTCTCGTAAAGCCTACTGTTTTTGTTTAGCATGTGACTCCAGTTATGTTTCCCATTTCGGTTCATGTAAGTGGAAATACAAACAAAATTGATACGTTTTACACTTTTTTATCCTCGACCAGGCGCGTAGCCAGAAAAAAATTTCGGGGGGGGTTTTGGCCAAAGTGTCAGTAAATAAGAATTACCTATAAATACACATATATTTATATTTTCACATATTACATATTTATACTTTTATTTATTTGAAATTTTCCTCTTTCTACACGGCTAAAAATTTGAGCCTAAATTTTAAACCATTCATTGGTTTACACAATTTTTAAAACTTTTTGGTAATAAATTCCAAACCTTTCTCAATTTTTTGCGGTTTAGATTTAAAATTTAACCGGGATAAACAAACACTGTACTTTTCGCACAAAATTCATGAGTGCGCCGTAGCTCAGTAGGTAGAGCATTGCGCACTGATTTGGGGCACGTCGGTTCGAGACCTAACATTTTTTAAAAAAACATAAAAAATTGTTAACAACATTTTCGGTATAAAATTTATATAATTTTTATTAGGCGCATTTCTATGACAACCGTCGTAAATTTAATTCTAAACCAAATTTGGTCATACACCTAGATCAGTATGCCTGCGTTCAAAGGGTTTTTTGGAATATCCAGTAAAATTAACTTCTTTAGACTAATTTAATTATTTTTAATGAAAGTATGTGCAAATACATAATGAAACTTCTGCAAATCAAAGTTCAAAAGTTTGTGGAAAATTCATGAAAATTTAAGAAATCTCGAAAAAATTTCATCGAAATTTCTAACTTTCTCGTAAAATTTTTTTGATTTTTTTCGTGTATGCAGTTTTGCTGCTCGTTCAATTGTCAAAAGTCGACCAAGAGCATTTTCTTTAATATAAAAATATTACGCTTATAAATTTGTGTGGAAGATAATGCACTTGGCTACAAATTGCCAAAAATCGAGTAATTCTTCTAGCGGCTTAAGATTGCTATCTTTGTTCACTTTAATTGAACGGGCCACAAAACTGAAAACTCGAAAAAATTTAAATATTTTTACTAAAAAGTTAGAAATTTTTATGAAAATGTTTCGAGTTTTCTTGAATTTTCATAAATTTTCCACAAAGATCTTAACTTTGAGTTGCAGTATTTTTCTTGTTTTTTTGCACATTCTTTCATACAAAAATAATGAAATTAGTCAAAGGAAGTCAAAAAAGTTTTAAATCTAGGCTAAATATTTTAGACGTGTACAAAACAATATTTATTTTTATTGTTTGTTTTCAAATTTTGTGTAGGATTTCTTCAGGCTTTGGCAAGAAGTAAATAGTTGTCGCTTTATTTCTTGAAGAAAAACTGAAGCTTCGGAAAAATAAAAACAAAAAATGAAATAACATTGAAATTTATATAAAAAGCGGAAAATTGCAATTATTCAATATGCAAAACGGAACGTCAACATTTGTTGGCTATTCATGACAATTTCATAGTCAAGAAATACTTGAAAATATTTCTTAAACATTTTCTTTTCAACAGCATACCGGGCTTTCTTTTAAACGTTTTCAATCTTTTTTTGCCAAATTAGCGTCACTTTTTAGTATCACCTCACAAGTATAAGTACAATTTAATTGTTACTTTCTCTGATAATTCAATACGACTGCGTTGTGTACAGCTTAGTAATTTTTGGAAATTTTTTTTAACTTCTTGTTCATTTTTTTGGTTAAACCTTTGGCAACCGTGACTACAATAACGAGAGACACTCATTTTTACGATTTTTGCCCGCTGTATTCATAGCTCGAAAAGCAGTTAGTTTGGCTTGAATTTCTTAAAGGGCCAAATGAGTGAACCGTTGCAGGAATTTAGTTGTGACCTCTCAGACTTGCTCTGACAATTGATTAGCGACTACCAATAACTTCTCTCAGTGTGAAATATTATTTAATTTTATTCTTTCGTATTTTCATTATTGCTATTAATGCTAATTTCTTAACAGGGGTTTTAAAGGTAAATGAGTAATTATTCTAGTACAGGCGTATATTTTTCAAATTTTCGGAAATTTCGGGGGGGGGTTTGAACCCCCGAAACCCCCCCCT